>JAVKPL010009560.1:0-38361 GCA_032173675.1 Gastrolobium villosum
TGTGTGGGGACAGTCGTTAATCCTTGCAAGTTGCCAGGCATTACAAGTGGTATCAGAGCAGGGCCTCTCATCCAGTACGGTGTGGTTCGAGGACGAACCAGGCGGAAGCTGGTGGGCATGTAACATCCCGGGCGCTGACGAGGGCGGGGAGTGATCGCCGGTGCGCAAGGGCACGGACAAGGAGCGGCTCCTGGCAGGCTTCCAGCGACGGGGGTACATGAATGAATCGAATAACACCGGAAAGAGAGGGATTCCAGAGACTGTGCTGGTATGGGACAGTACAGTTGAGAATGGCTTATAAGAATTAATTGGTACTACCTATACTAACAAGATGCATCTACTTTTCGGTAGCCCGGATCGGAAGAACTCCACAGTTAAGCGTGCTTGACTTGGAGCAATTCTGGGATGGGTGACCTCCTGGGAAGTTTTCCCGGGAAGTGTGCGAGTGAGGACAAAGCACGCTGAAAAGTCTCGTGTTAGTGTGTGGGGACAGTCGTTAATCCTTGCAAGTTGCCAGGCGTTACAGAGAACAAGCAATTATGTATATTGAATCTCCATGAAATCATCCTCAATCACCGTGAAATCATCATCAATCTCCATCAAATCATCATCAATCTCCATGAAATCATCCCCGATCTCCATGAAACCATCCTCAATCTCCATGAAATCATCCTCAATCACCGTGAAATCATCATCAATCTCCATCAAATCATCATCAATCTCCATGAAATCATCCCCGATCTCCATGAAACCATCCTCAATCTCCATGAAGTCATCCTCAATCTCCATGAAATCATCCTCAATCGCCATTGATTCCTCAGTCTTTGACCCGGAACAACGCTGATCACCGTAGCTAGGAACTCGCCATTGATTCCTCAGTCTTTGACCCGGAACAACGCTGATCTGCTAGGAACTCTGCCGTAAGGGCTAGTGAAATTGATGCTTCTCTGGGTTCCCTACTTCAAGAAAGGGGAAGGGAACGTGAAATTGTGAAGAGGTTTTGTGTAGCAGATGCTACAGAAGAAGAAGATTGCAGAAAGGATAAGAGGAGGAGAAGAGGGAATTGAGAGAGAAGAGAATTTCCAATAATTTTTTGATATTATTTCTTAACACCACACACCTACTTATAACCATGAAGGATGGACGTTACAAAAGAAAACACTATTACAATTAATGTTTCAATTACTGTTACAAAAGAAAACATTATTACAATTAACGTTACAATTACCGTTACACAACGGTTCCATTCCATCACCGTTACATTACCGTTATATTATATTTCGTCCGTTATATTACCGTTATAAAAGGATATAAGTTATGTTATTTAAAATGATTAATATTTTTCCTATTTTATGATAACATCAGAGTTTGTTAAACTAGGGATCTGTGCTTGCAATTAAAGGCTATGATTACATTAGTCACGAGCCACAATCGCAGTTTAGGCACCTATGTTCCAATGTACATGAAACAAACTCCAGCTTGGCGGGGAAACATTCTTCTGTCCAAAAAAGTAAAAAAAAGGGTATCTTTTTTTTTTGGTAAATAAAGAAAATGGTATCCTACTTAGGAGGATGTTTGAAGTGAACCGGGACCACCGTTTTTAGGTGGTCCCTTAGTATAAATAGGAGGGTAAAATGGGAAATGTGAGAAAATAATAGGGGTAAAAAAGGAAAGAGAAAATTAATGTTGTGAGAGGGAGCACCAAAAGATTCAGTGGTCCTGGAGCATATTAAATATTTCCCCTACTTAGGACTCACGAACCAAATATATTGAATCAGTCCATTAAATTTCTTGATTTATTCAAAATGAGTTTTAAAATTATCAACTTAAAAATAACAGAAGCCAATTTGGATCACCGCATTTTACTTGCGAGGTAAATTGACTAACCCATTAAGTAAATGCATGGTCTGCTGTCTACCAAAATAAAAAACAAAAAATGCACGGTCTGTTTACGTATTCATTTACTGAGTTTTTTTTACATGAATGAAATATTTTTATTTCTCTTTGACTATATTTCTCTTTAACTATTTAATAAATTTTATATCTTACATACATAAAAATTTGTGGAGTCAATACTTTTTCTTTTTCTCTCACCCACACCATTTTATATATGTAGGAGATAAATTTATATCCTACTATAATATAACAAACAATAAACTCTTATATGAAACCAGCTTATGCTTAGGTGTTGTTTTATGAAACCACCCTCAACATTTAATTCAAACAATTAATCCCCTTATACATTAATCTTTTAACAATTTAACATAGTTAGTAAATTTAGGACAAAACTACCCCTTTCTTTGTAACTCCCATAGGGGGTGTTTGTTTTAGGAGTTTGTTGAAGTTTTCTGGGGAAGTGATTCTTGCGTTTTCATTACTCCACGTTTGGTTCACAGTTTTCATAAATTTTACCCATCTTTCCTTGTTGCCTATCTATCGATAATTGCAAGTGATTTGTCTGAAAAGTACTGTTGAGGATTGCTTCCTGAAAGGTGGTATTTGTCCTAGAATCTGGAGAAGTTCAAAAAGTGGTATAATCGGTGACTATATTACCCCTCGAGCTTCTTCTAATGCTTGGCCTTGGCATGAACCTCTGATCTATTTTCCTTGTTTTTGATCATCGAAGGAAGCAACTCCTCCTTGTTCTTTTTCTTCATTATTGCTTTCTTCATCGAACCTTCTTCGACATCGTCGCTTCCTGAACCCTCGCTCTTCTTTCTCGTTCCCCCATTATTGGTAACCGTAACAACCACTTGAAGTTTACGGTTTTCGAAGCTGAAGAAAGAAAACAGAGAAGAGTGAAGATTTTTTCTGATTACGGTTTTGAAAGAGGGGTCACTGGGTCTGTTTCCCTGTTCGTTCCCTATGGCTTTCCCTATGCACCATGCAATTGTGAATTAATAATTAATTAAAAGATAACGTTCGATATTATAAGTTTTAATGAAATTTTAATATTATATTGTGTTTTGTATAATATCATATTAGATGATATTATTCTGTATTTGATAACATTAAAACCAAGGGTTTTATTAATGTTATGTTACATAATTGAACTTTTGTTTCCAACACTCACAACAAAAAGGGAGAGAGAAAGTGGAATGATGAAAGAGAAAGAAAAATATGTGGACCCCACCTCTTTAATGTGTGTGTAGGAAAATGAAGTTGTGTTATGTTACATGATAAACATAAAACCCTAAAACCAATCTCATAAAGGGTTATTTCTATAAGGGTTATTTTGTAATTTTAATAAATTTTCCCATCAATATTTTATTTTCAACCAAACACACATTCAGGAATTTCACTCAATTTTCCCAGTATTATTTTGGCCTACCAAACAACTTTTTTTACATTTTCTTACCAAACTCACTTTCCAACCATTTTCCTATCAATTACATTTTCCTAGTATTCAAAAAATTTCTCCTCAACCAAACGCCCCCTTAGTTTTCAATAATAATAATTGGTGATGAATTATTGCATTCAAGTGTATTATTTTATGTTTCTTTCAATTATCTTTTAATGATCACGTTTAGAGTCCCTTCGAACATATAATGCAAAAATCATGTGAAGTTGTTGAATCTAAAAACAAAACTTCAAGAAACTCGCATGGAGAAGTTTGTGAATAATTGTTGTGTTAATAATATTTTATGATTACTTTTATCATTTGCATGATAAAACTTTTCCCGTAAATAGATGCTAAGAGAACCATTGGTCATTGCTTCAAAATTTAGAGAAATCAATGAGTGAAGGATCTTGAGAAATGTTAGAGAAAACTCTGTTAAAGGAGAATGGGAGAAAAAAAAATTGAGAGAGAAGAAGCATGATAATATAAGAAATTATGAAAATGAATGCTACGGATGATGATAACTTCTTTCTTTCTTTTTTTCAAAATATAAATCTCATAACAATGTTATTTTGATATAGGAATAGAATATTTTTACTAACAAATAATGTTACTATCAATGTTACTATCATATATTAACTATTAATTTCCGTCCATCAACGGTTATTATTTATTGTGAATTAATAATTAATTAATGATTTTGATTTGTGGAAATAATAACCGTTGATTGACGAAAATCAACCGTTATCATTTATTATGAATTAATAATTAATTAATGAGTTTGATTTGTTAAAATAATAACCGTCGTAATTTACTTATCTGCAATTTATATTGTTGCATATTATAATTATATATTTATGCATGGATATATATATATATATATATATATATATATATATATATATATATATATATAATGCTATAAATGTGATAAATATCATATATGTATATACTTAAATGTTTATTTATATTTTTGCACATTCATTATATTGATATGTTGTGTCTTTAATTTATATTTAAATTATCATGGTAAATTTCATACGATAGAAATTTGTATAACTTATATTTTCAAGATTTACTATAATGATATGATTGTTCATACTTTTATTGTGATGTCAAATTTAAGTAATGGTATATTATGAATTATGATTTCTTTTAGAAAAATTGTGTGACCTCTTTTGGAGGCATTCACATATTTATATCCGTTACAAAGGTAAAACCTTGAGAGAAAAAAATTGATTTCAAGTTTCATGGAAAAGTTTATATTACATTTTTGGAAAACTTTCAAAAAAAAAAAAAAACTGTAAATTTTATTGGAATCACTTACCCCTCTGAAATTTGAATCATTTACTCCTAGCTTAAATTTTTTTTATCACTTACCCCTCTAACTTAACGGGTAAGTTATAAAGAAACTTTTTTTTTTTTGGTTACAGAAAGGGGCAATGCCCCCACAAAACAAAAGAACAGCAAACAAGAAGGAATGAAAAAAACAGAACAAGAAATAGCAGAAAACAAAACATCAAACACTAGCAGAAAGCCAGGAACAAGCATCATCCTGTATTTCTCCTAGCAGCCACCTTATTCAGACCCGGATCCAAAAGATATAAATGATTTAAAATTTTGAGAATGGGATAAATGTTTTAGAAGAAACTTATATGAACTTTTTTGAAGTTTTCTCTATATTTTTTTTGGGTTTATGAGTATAATGTTACATGAATCAAGAAAACTTTCCTACATGTAACAGCCCGTTACGTACCGGTATTGTTAACATTGATTATGATATTAAGCGCAGTTACAATCACAGTAATTGGTTAATTAAATTACGGGCAAACTTTTTCCTTTTATCTTTTTCTCTTTTCATGACTATAACCTTTTCCGTAATTAATTAAAACAACTCTATAATTGTAAATGCAATACGCGGAAGCATTCAGCTTAACAACAACACTAATCTTTCTTTTTATTCAACTCATTTAAAACTCATCAACTTATTTTCATTTCTTACCAAGTTCTACCCCATTACATTAGTTACGCGTGGCTTCAAGCCACATACCAATTGGAGTTCTACCCACCAAGTTAATCCCTTTTCATTTAGTCTAGAAAAACTTAAATTTTCAAAATTTACACTGTGGTAATCGATTACCAGTGAGTGGTAATCGATTACCACCTGTCAAAAATGAGGCAGTAGCCAATTTTTCACATCCTCTGTTCTGGTAATCGATTACCAACTTTGGGTAATCGATTACCTCACATGGTAATCGTTTACCAAAGCTCAGTAATCGATTACCAGTGAAGACAGTAGCCAATTTTCGTCCCCTGTTGCATGGTAATCGATTACCATGCTTGGGTAATCGATTACTATGCAGCAAAAATGACAGATTACAGCATTTTAAGCCCCAAAAAGGTTGTGTAATCCATCCCTAACCCCTTGGTACTCCACACAACACTTAAACATACTCTAATGTAGGCACTAGGCCCTTCAAACATGCATTTTCATTCAATTATGCATCATTTACAAAGTCTTTAATATAATGGCCATTTAACATCAAACATGGTCCATTTTACAACATATTCACCAAGGCTTCTAATACAATGAATGTGGCAATGGACAAGTCCCATGCTCACTCAAATATACAACAATTTCCAAGGTTATACATATACATCATATTGAAAGGATTCAACATATAGTCATGACATACAAGGCATGGCATTTTCTACATGCACAAGTTCATGATCTAATTCTAAAGCATGAAACATAGGCAATATATGTCCCCATCCAATGCTCATCACATGGTGCCCCCAATATGCACCTCATGCTCCACTCTTCCAGGCTCAACCTAACCTGAAATGATGCCCCACAACACGGGGTGAGATATATAAATATATCTCAGTAAACCAAGGGCCCTGGAGGTTTCTCCAACCCATGGCTCACTCAATGTGCAAATATAACATCATACAATATGCAAGCAATGCAATATCACCCACCAACTGGAGACAACCCAAGAACATCCACTCATGGATTCATGTTCAAGGACTCCATCATATAACTCCCGAGACAGTCCTGGCGCCTCTCCCATGGTTGAGAAGACTCCATGGCAATACCCAACCGGAACTCCTCATGAGCCCTATCCGGCGGACGTCCCCGTTTGGATCATCCTGGCGCCGCTCCCAGAGTCGACTCCACGGCAAAACCCGACTGGCATTCTCACAAGGACGAACCCAGCGGATGTCCAAACTCCACACACGTCAACTGGCCAGTGACCAAACAATTTTCACAAAAATCCAAGCAATATGCATACAAGCACACAATCACACAATGCCATAATCACATAATCCAACCACAACCTTCCACTAGGTGTGGTGGAGCACACAAGGGCTAAACCCCAGTTCCAATGGTTACCTCAATACCGAGCCCATGCTCCAAATGTAAGCTCCAAGCTTACCCGCTTCCAAAGCGTCCAAAAGAGGCAACCTAGATAATCCACAACATGATTATCAACCCATTTCCAAATCAAACATTAAATCTCAAATAATCATTCATTTTACTTCAATCCCTTTTATAGATCAAATTACCCATTATATCATGAATCACGCATTCTTTCTTCTCATTCCACTATATCACACTATACCATCATCCATTTAAACATCATTTTATATCATCCAATCTCAACTACACCATTTTTACATCATTTTTCCTCACTTTTCATCACAATTCGGATTCTTCAAAAAGGGTATGCCCCAAGGCTTTTCAATTCATTTTAACCCTCATACTAATCATGTAATCATATTATCAACCTATACCAATGGTCCACCATTCAATTATTCAATTACATCACTTACCAATTTTCATGAAATTTCCATAAATTTTCCTAAGTTAAAAACCCAACTTTTTCACCAAAATTTATCATAGCATTTCTAGCTTTCATGCATCATTCTAAGGCATTTTCATCTAATAGCATTTTTCCATTTGAGCTCTCTATCATCACACATCTAAGATTAAAGATTCAAAGCATAATTTCTAGATCTACAAAATCAACCACAAAAATACCACAAATATACTCACCACCAAGTGTATGAACACCACCAAGGCTCCATCAATCCAAAAGAGATCCAAAAACTCCAAAAACTCCAAGAACACCAAAGGGTTCGAATCTGTCCTTGCCCAAAACGCAGCAATGGAGATGGTTTCATGGTTTGTAAGTGTTACCAATGGATTTAGGAGGTTGTTTACAATAGATTTCAACACCAAAATCAAAGGATTTGGTGAAGAAATGAAGAATTGGTGAGAGAAGAGAGAAATGGTGGGTTTTTTGGGTCTTCCATGGACAGGGGCGCGCACGGGAAGAAGAAAGGGAGGGGAGAGAAATGCTATGCATTTGTGACTTTCAAGTCACTTAAACTACCCGCGGGTCCCACACGCGTTTTAACTTTAATCCCGATAAAATTTATGATCACAAATTCTTAATCTACGTATTTTTCCAGTCCATGTCATATTTTTCTTTCCTCAAAATACTCATAAAAATTTAACACTTATCGGTACACTCATAACACAGTATTTAACACTTAAAAATCACTATTCATCAATTTTTCCCAAATTTGCCTATTCACTCCATTTTCCATCCTGATTCCATTTTCAGCCTTATTTTTGTCATAATAAATCTCTAACTCCATTTTTCATGCCTCGGTTCACGTCTTTGGCAAATTACCATTTTGCCCTTTTAGCCCATTTTGGCCCTAATTCTCGGATTTTCACTAATCCTTCCCTTTTAAACCCACATTTTATCACATAAATTCACATTTAATTTTCCGAGGTGTTATATTCACCCCACCTTTTAGGAATTTTGTATCAACTATGCACATATGCTAACTCGGGATACAGCCAGAGAATCTCAGTCCCCCGTACCCAAGAAGCTCCATCAGTGCGCGGACACCAAAATAATTGTTTACATTTCTATCTTTTGGCTTTTCAGCCCCATTTCACAATGACCTTGCCTTTCAAAGGCCCAATGGGAGACTTCAAGTCCTTCCCAATTTCAAGACCAACCGGTGACACCGTATGTGAACAACCGGAGCGCACCACACAGTTGTGCTCTTTTTCTGCTTTACCAAGCCAATTGCTTTTAATTTCTTTTCACTAGTCCAGCTACTTAGCACATATAGCCCATAATTTCTCTTGGCAGGTTTTCCCACCTAATTAACATATCACAACTATGCCTATAGGATCGTACCATATTCTGTTCACTCTGTGCCACACAGGCAACTATTTCTTTCTGACACAACACACCCACAATTATCCTTCTTTGACTTTTATCTCTATGGAGTAATAACTCTCGTCATCAATCTTTTCCACATTTCTTATTCCACATCAAACACTATTATGGAATCTCACAGCCTCTTTGTGCAACTCACCGAGTAATCATCCAGTTCACGCTCATTATACTTTTATTTTCTGAGGAAACAATCCCCATTCTTGGCACTTAGCCACAACTCGTATATACACAATTTTCTTTCTCATGTTCTCAACCTATAACGTACAATTTCACCTCAGCACTTTATCTTTAACAAGCACCATCTTTGTGCTCAACAGTCAATTTATCCTTACAAGTCCACCAACTTCACCAAAACACAATGGCGAATCTTTTCCTCAAGACCTTTATCTGGTCCCCAATGGACCACACATTACAATTCATACCTCACATCAGTCATTTCAAAGCTTTCAACCATCAATTCATTCATTAACTGTCATACATTATATCGTACTTACAAGTTCAACTAATCATCTCCACAACTTAACACATAATTCATCACTGATTTCTCCCATTAAAGGCAACATGCCCAGGATTTCCATTAACAATTTTCTTTAATTACAATTCCGTACTCATGTATCAATTCCACATGTGTTTCATCCTACACACCTCACCTTCATCATCATTTCATTCCACCAGTATCTGTTATTCCAAGGTCACATATCATCTCTCTCACATACCTGTCTCATCATATAGGGATTTTCAAACCTATTTATCATACCACAAGGACTACATCCATCACTATCATTACTTTCATAATTTCATATCGGTTGTTACTCAAGTCTCTCAGATTATTCATAGTACTACTAGCACACTCAATCATATATCTTGGTACCTAGCCAAGAACAACATCCACATTGTGTATTTTCCACACATCTCTTACTATAATTTGTATCAATGCAACTCCATCAGTAACTCGACCAACAGGGTAAAGATATCAACCTTTCATTTCACCAAATACATTTCTATTTAACAACTGGTATCACATTTTCTTACTTGACTATATCATCATTTATCACTTATCAAAATCCTTGGCCACTCAGGCCACCAACTTAGCTTAACATCTCACCATCATAAGCCTTTACATAAGACTTTGACTCAATCCATCATCACTAATCAATTTTTCATTCCCTTCACATAGGGTGATAATCCACTAATTCATTCCATAATCTCCGTAAAACCATAATTCCATACTACCACACTGGGTATACACTCATGCACACCTCCGAGTGCTCAATTTTATAATTCAAAATACCATCTCATGGCACCTCTCACATTTCATCATATTAGGCATATTACTGTTCACTTAAAGTTATCCAAATTCACCTCTTGCGTTCCTCACAAGATACAATCCTCTAATGCAATGGGTAAAAACATCCCAAGTTTAACCCCTCGAGCTCTTGCTGTCCTAAGGGCCCCAGGTGCAATGCCCCACCAATCAGAGAATCTGTCCTTACAATTCACGCAAGAAGAGGTAACATGCCGTCGGCTGTACTAACAGTCCCACTAACACAAGGTTCTACCTCACACTACTTGACTTATACTAAATAGTAATAATAATCTCCGGGAACATAATCCATACGGAGATAGCCACACAGATAAACACATTCACATCAAATCCGTATATAACGGCAAACAGATTCTTATATAGATACATGGTGGTATACTAGTTCTATCTTACTTTTACACCATCCACTATAATTTTCCAATATGGTTCTTTTCTCAACATTCTACTCATTCACTTGACTAGTCATTAGTCTTTGTCTATAACATAATCATCCTCACATGATTCCATCATCTTTCTCATATTTTGACACCAAATTTTCAATTCATAACACTACCCATGTTCGGTACAGCCTTAATCCATTGTCCATCATGACTTATAGCAGCCATTCTCAACACTGTAGAAGATCCACTTCAGTAGAATAACTTCACTTTTCCCCTCAATATTTCATTATGACACCAAGGGTGCCATCATTTAACAGTCCATGCATCCTGCGCATCGGGACCACCAGATAAATTCTAACTTCGAGCAGCGCTCGCCTGGGACTTCCAAGAGCAACACCTCTTAGGATTCAATCCACAAGGGGAAACCCAGGACAACATTAATTGTCACATTATTCCTAACATGTGTGCCATGGTATAACTTGCACACCGGGACTCCATCATGAATCCCCTAACAAATTGAGCATCCAATGACACTCCAAAGAGATAATCTCTTCCAACATTTCCCATCATAGGGAATTTCACTTACATCATTACTCTTTTACCAAAAATAATTTTCTTTTACCAAAGAGTTTACTAACTCATAACAACACAATTATACATTGAGGCACCCCGGCCTTCACAAAACATGTAAATATATACACATATATATACTGGCGGTTAGCCATCACAGGATTATTATCCACAATAACTAGGCCACATCATCCAATTTACGATGCTCCATAACATTATGGAAGCATAATAGCACCGTTACCACACCACACTCAGTTATACTTTCTCACCTCACATTTGTCAAGTCCAACCATCCTTAACTTATGGACTCTCATACTTTCAATCAAATTCACCAAATGCCACACATGGCAATTTTCCTTAACTTCTTATATTTTACGTTTTATTCATATGATACCCTCACTTACATTCAGCCACATTAAATCATCATGGACTAACGTCCCAATTTTCGACATTGAATTACACATCACATCATTTCCATAGTTCTCTTAAGTTACTCACAATCTTCAATCCAAAATTTGAAATTTCAATTTACTTCTACATCCAAGCATCTTAAGTCATCCAAGTGTATGCCCTCATCAAGGGTCTTATAACCTTATACTTTACCCTAAGGTATCCAATATTCCATATAAACACTCATATTAAATTTTCACACATTCATCGGGGTTCCAATTCCCTTACCACATCAAGATATACTACTAATTCCACACACCATATACTCGATTATTCTAACTTCCATACATTTAGGAAAGACTACCAACATCACCATACCAATACCAACTCAATTCAATCATTTACATATACCAACACACCATCCTTTATTTCTATTCATTACAATACATGTTTACATTTCACGTTTTCTTCAATTACCACCAATTTCACTAAGTTACAACAATCCAATAGCACCATAAATTTTTATTGCATAAATCATCATGGTACAATCATACTACCACATTATGCAACAATTCACAACACCATTAACTCACTAAGTCCTTGATTACAGTATCACCATTTATTCTCACTAAGTCCTCAAGTACACCAAATCCACTTACTAACATATCCATCCGTGGAGCAGTCAACACTGCACCCACAACCTCAGCCTAAAGACTGGCATTGGTGCTCCAGGTGTAACGCCCTCCCTTGTATGCATCCAAGAGAGTCGTTTGCTAAGCGGAATTAGAGTCGTTAACGTCACATGAGCTAACAAAGCAGTATACAAATCCGTAAGGCATATCAATAGTTCTTATAACTTCTGTTTGGACGATAAAAAATATTTCAAGTGATTTAGAAAGAGCACGTTTGGGGCTTCGCGTGCATATAAAATAATAGTAAATCCGAGTTCGTTTACTCATAAAAACACCACCCGTAAGGTGCACTGTAAAAATTTCAGCACTTAAATTCTTTTCACAAACGTTTTCCAAAATAGCCGCTGTTCATAAGAGTTCAAGCTAACATAGAGATGATAAAGACTACAGTCATCCAAGAGTACCAAAACATTAATCATTACAGTCATCCAATTAAACAAACAGCAACAGAGATAATCCACGCATCAGCAAGCAACAGCAAAACATCACTCCTTCAAATGCTTTTACGTCCTCCTGCCATTTTGGAAAAATAGCAGCCCCGAAGGGGTGAGAATAATCCCAGTAGTGTGGCAACAAAACCAGTAATATAACAGTATTAACTAGGCACAAAATCATAAACAGTCACTTCAACATATCCTTGTTCCTTTTCCTTTTTCCTTTTCATCATGTTCATATATATTGCGTATATAACGCCTTTCCTTTGCGCTTTTAGCACCGTCGTGCGCGCACTTCACAGTGGAATCAAATATACCCTTGGCACCTGAGCTCCATGTGGATTCCAACTGTGGGCCTATGCGGACTGATGCCAAGTGTCCCATACCCCGGTACCTTGGGGATGCCTATATGATGCTTGCTCAAACACATGGTCCTGTACATAACTATTCTAAAACAAGGTCTATATGATTTTGATACATGCATGTCATGCTATGCATTTCACCCACAAAGCATAAAAATGTGGTATGATGTAAGATGCATGCTTATATACCTTTCATATAGCCATCACGGCACATATACTTTTCATATGCGTTATGCTGCCACATAACGTCTTTACTTCATAATCATATAGCCATCACGGCACATTTTTGGCAGTTTCCTTTCATCATAATGGAACATAATATTTTTACGGAATATGGAGCATCATGTCAAAATTTTATACCAGTAGTCAATAGTCACATTAGGTAATATCGCCTGACACTTACCTTTGCGTGCCTTAAATAATACCAAACAGCAGCGAAGTTTCTCACTTCTAAGGCGCACCTAAATCAATTACAACCAATCATTTACAGTGGCTATTTACAGCAGAAACAGTGAGCATACAACAGTGTCTTACAGTGGAAAACAGTGAGCATACAGCAGTGTCTTACAGTGGAAAACAGTGAGCATACAGCAGTGTCTTACAGTGGAAAACAGTGAGCATACAGCAGTGTTTTATAGCAGCAAAACAGTGAGCATACAGCAGCGTTTTTACAGCAGAAAACAGTGACGTTTGTGCTTAAAACAGTGAGCAGAAACAGTGAGTTGTTCTTTAAAATAGTGAGCAGAAAACAGTGGTATTTTCCTTAAAAACAGTGGATAGAAACAGTGACGTTTTACAGCAAGAAAATAGTGAACATACAGCAGAAACAGTGACTATTTTGAAACAGAAACAGTGACTCTTTGGACATCAAAACAGTGGCATGAGTAGTGATGTTTATGCATCAAAACAGTGGCATGAATGGTACATTTTTGAGCATTAAAACAGTAGCATAAATCATGGTTTTTGGGCATTGAAACAGTGGCATATTATGGACTAAAACAGTGGCATTTTATGCATAAAACAGCGGCATATTATGGACTAAAACAGTGGGCATTTTATGCATAAAACAGTGGTATATGATGACTAAAACAGTGAGTGTTTTTATGCAGAAACAGTGGCACATAATGGACTAAAACAGTGAGTGTTTTTATGCAGAAACAGTGGCACATAATGGACTAAAACAGTGAGTGTTTTTATGCAGAAACAGTGGCATATAATGTGCAGAAACAGTGGCATATAATGTGCAGAAACAGTGGCATATATGTGCAGAAACAGTGGCATATAATGTGCAGAAACAGTGGCATATAATGTGCAGAAACAGCGGCATATATGTGCAGAAACAGTGGCATATAATGTGCAGAAACAGTGGCATATTTGTGCAGAAACAGTGGCATATAATGTGCAGAAACAGTGGCATATATGTGCAGAAACAGTGGCATCAAAATGGCTATTTTGAGGAACCGAAACAGTGAGTATTTCATCTTCAAAACAATGGCACATTCAAAGGGAAACAGTGGCATTTTGCATACAGAACAGTGTCATATATATTCCTCAAAACAGTGGCATATCCATACAAAAACAGTGGCATATATCTTAAGCATGACCATGAGGCTTTCATGCATACAAATCCTCATGAAATAGCTCCACCATTCTACTTTTACCATGCTCATACTTGAATCCAAAACCACACACATAATCAAGGAGACATTCAAGCACACACACATGGTTACAAAATGAAAGTGTTCTAAGCTCAAGGCTTACCTCTTGTAGCACACACTTCTTCACACACTACACTCTTCTAGCTCTACTTCACAACAAGTCCACACTTCCTAGGAGAAGATCTATGCGCATAAATGGTGAGGAGGAACAAACTTGGACAGCTTCAAGGTTGAGGACAAGGCTGGACAGTGAGGGAAGGTGAGTTGTCTTAGCAAAGTTTTTCTTTCTCCAAAGGTTCCTACACTACACGGTTTTGAGGGGGGAATGGAAGAGGGGAAGAAGTTGGCTGCACTTTGTAATGGGGACAGCCCTCTTGGGCGCATATCTTAAAGAGAAGTGAGGAGAGGTTGTCATGATGATGCATCATGAAAATTCTGGTTTCTTGTAAGAGTGGGACTGCACAATAGGTTTGAACAAGCAAGAGTTTGCTTCTTAGTTACTCTATGCACATGCAAGGAGGTGAGGGAGATATGTTCAGATCTGAATGAGTGCTATTAAGTCAGAATCTTTCACACAAATGACCAAACCATGCGCACAAGGTGAGGTGGGAGGGAGTTGGCAGATTTTTCCTCCACACAAGGCACATGTAATCTGCCCAAAATCCTTCTTTTTCTGCATGTGTAAGCAAGGACAGATTTGGCTCATGATGGACTGCCAAAAGCATGCAAAAATCTGCACATTTCAGCCTCATGATGGAAGGTGTAAGGTGGTTCTCCAAGTCAACACTCAAAGGCAGATTTTGTGTCAAAAAAATCTGCTCCATGACACCTCCATGTGCGCCTAAAATGAAGAAGGATGCAGCCTTTGTGCGCACATGAAGGGGGGGAAGATGCAGCCCAAAATAATTCTAAATAGTACATGTGTCTTCCATGCAATGAAGTTGAAATCAAGTGATGCACAAGCAAGGTGATGTGGCGGTCAAACAAGAGGAAAGTTGGCAGATTTTTCTAAGTCTTTCCTATCTACTATGCGCATGAAATGAGTAGGAATTACTCTTGCCATGTGAAAGTTTCTTGATACACAAGACACCTTGTTGGATAAGGCTTAGGGGAGGTAATATTGGGTACAACTTTGGGCTGAACAAGATGGATCCAAAAGCCTCCTTGGGCCAATGGCCACACACAAAAAGAACCCAATCACACAAGTCCAATAGTGACAAGTCCACACACACTAGCCCACTTCCAAAGTCCAATAAACACTAAAGCCTTCTAACACACACTCAATTTACTCATATGATTTTAATAAATTTCACATGCCTACATAAGCACCCTCCTATGATTTAATTTAAATACTTACCTTAGTCTCATCCAAGGATAAAGATCATGTAATTTCGCAAACCATCACACATACCCCAAAAATCCGAATTCCACACATGCATCTATATCATCATACACTTATGTATTTTACTAATTATGTGGGATGTTACACTCTCCCCACCAAATAGGAATTTTGTCCGCAAAATAAACTTACTTAAGAGCTAAACAGTTCTGGATAGCGTTTCTGAATGTCGTCCTCGCACTCCCATGTGGCTTCAGTTGCTGATCTGTTGTTCCATAATACTTTCACCAACGGAATCTCCTTAGAACGGAGTCGCTTGACGGATCTTTCGAGGATTTGCAACGGTTGCACTTGATACGTCAGATTTTCCTTTAGTTCCACTTCTTCTGGCTGTAACACGTGGGATGGATCAGAGAGATACCTCCGTAGCTGTGACACATGAAATACATTGTGAATTCCTGACAGATTGGGTGATAAAGCCAACCGGTATGCAGACTCTCCAATCCGGTCCATAATCAGATACGGTCCTAAGTACCGTGGACTTAACTTCTTAACTCCCATTCTCCTTCCGAGTCCCGAAGTAGGAGTGATTCTCAAAAATACATGGTCTCCGACTTCGAAAGATAGAGGCTTATGACGCTTGTCGTAATAACTCTTCTGTCTGGCCTGAGCCCTCTGAATATTTTCTCGAATCTTCTTTACTTGTTCGGATGTTTCTTGAATTAAATCAGGTCCTAACATACTTCGCTCACCCACTTCCGTCCAGCATAAAGGGGATCTGCATTTTCTCCCATACAGAGCTTCATACGGTGCCATCTGAATACTGGAATGGTAACTGTTGTTGTAAGCAAACTCAATCAACGAAAGATAACTATCCCAGCTGCCTCCTAACTCCAAAACACATGCTCGCAACATGTCCTCTAATGCTTGAGTGGTGCGTTCCGTCTGTCCATCGGTCTGCGGATGATAAGCAGTACTCAGCTTCAAATGGGTCCCTAATGCTCTTTGAAAGGATTCCCATAACTTAGATGTAAACTTGGGATCACGATCACTGACAATACTCGTAGGAACTCCATGCAGCTTCACAATCTCCTGCAGATAAATTCTAGCAAGCCTCTCTGTATCAAAGGTGGTTCTAACACGCAAGAAATGAGCTGACTTCGTTAAACGGTCAACAATCACCCAGATAGAATCATATCCTTCTCGCGTCCGAGGAAGTCCAACTACAAAATCCATCGCAATACTGTCCCACTTCCATTCGGGAATTTCCAAAGGTTGAAGGAGTCCCGACGGTTTCTGATGTTCGTACTTCACCTTCTGACAAGTTAAGCACCGAGATACATACTCCGCAATATCACGCTTCATACCCGGCCACCAAAACGAGGTCTTCAAATCATGGTACATCTTCGTGGATCCAGGATGAACTGCGTACTTACCCTTGTGAGCCTCCTGTAAAACTTCTTGCTTCAACACTTCATTCGGCACGACCAGCCGTCCTTGACATCTCCAAACATCTTTCTCATCCTTTACAACATCTTGGTTGCCAACCAAATCACGGACTAACTCTTCATCTTTCTGAGCCTCCTTAATTCTACTGATCAATTCATTCTCCACCTTTATATGTCCCAGTCTTAAGCTATTCCCTCTCTCGTCTACTGATAAGTTCAAGTCTCGAAAGGCCTCAAACAATTTCAGCTCTTCCATCATCAGAGTTGCAGTGTGCAGTGTCTTCCTACTCAGGGCGTCAGCTACCACATTTGCCTTTCCTGGGTGGTATTTAAGTTCAAAATCATAGTCCTTCAGAAATTCCATCCACCGACGTTGCCGCATATTCAGCTCCTTCTGGTCGAACAAGTACTTCAAACTCTTATGATCGCTGAACACGTCAAACTGCGAACCATACAAGTGGTGCCTCCAGATTTTAAGTGCGAACACTATAGCTGCTAACTCCAAATCGTGCGTAGGATAATTTTCTTCGTGAGGCTTTAGTTGTCGAGATGCGTAAGCTACTGCCATACGATCCTGCATCAACACGCATCTAAGTCCTTTCAGCGACGCATCACAGTATACTTCGAACTTTCGAGTAGGATCCGGAATCGTGAGTACGGGAGCACTTGTCAATCTGCTCTTTAGTTCCAAGAAACATTCTTCACAAGCTTCAGTCCACTCAAAAGGCTTGTCCTTCCGAGTGAGACGGGTAAGAGGTTGCACTATCTGAGAGAAATTCTGGATGAACCTTCGATAGTATCCAGCAAGACCTAAGAAACTTCTTACTTCAGTGACGGTCTTGGGTCGTTCCCAATTCATGACAGCTTCAACTTTACTGGGGTCCACCGCGATACCTTCTGATGAAATGACATGGCCCAAAAACTGGACCTCTTTAAGCCAAAACTCGCACTTCGACCATTTCGCGTACAATTGCTTCTCCTTCAAGATTTGCAAGACAATCCTCAGATGTTCCGCATGCAGCTCTTCATTAGCTGAGTAAATCAGGATGTCGTCGATAAACACAATAACAAACTGATCAAGAAAGGGGCGGAAAATGCGGTTCATGTAGTCCATGAATACCGCTGGAGCATTCGTAAGTCCGAATGGGATCACCTGATATTCGTAGTGCCCATAACGAGTCCTAAAAGCTGTTTTCGGAATATCCTCCGGTTTGACCCGGATCTGATGGTATCCTGATCGTAGATCTATCTTAGAAAAGACTTTGGCTCCTCTCAGCTGGTCCATCAAATCGTCGATCCTCGGTAGCGGATACTTATTCTTCACCGTTACTTTGTTCAGCTGACGATAATCTACACACAGACGTAGACTACCGTCCTTCTTCTTAATCAGGATGGCTGGAGCACCCCATGGGGAGGTACTCGGTCTGATGAATTCCTTTGCCAAAAGCTCTTCTATCTGCTTCTTCAACTCGCGAAGTTCCAACGGCGCCATACGATACGGGGCAATGGAGATTGGTCCAACTCCAGGAACAAGTTCGATAGAAAATTCTATTTCCCTATGAGGAGGCAATCGAGGTATTTCATCCGGGAATACCTCCTCGAATTCTCTAACTACCGGTACATTCTGAATTTGATTGTCAACCGAGGTCTCAGCCTCGATCGACAAAAGATACCATGCTGCTCCCTTGCGGAGCTCTTTTCTAACTTGCAATAAGGAAATGAGAGAGAAAGGTTGAAAATTACCATCTTTCGCAGGAACAACGACTTTCCCCGCTCGACAATCCAAAGTTATCCCGTTTTCCGTCAACCAGTCCATACCGATAATCACATCAAAGTTGAATACCGGCAGGACCACCAAGTTAACTGTATACGTGTTCCCTTCATACTGCAAGGTGACACCTCTGCAGATCTCTGAGGCTGTGCACGATCCTCCAATAGGTGTGCTGATGTGTAACTCATAAGGTAACGGGGTTGGGGTGATGCCTATTCTCAAGGCAGTATGCTTTGCCATAAAAGAGCCAGACGCTCCAGAATCAAAGATAACAGAAATTGGGTGACCATTTAAAGTGACATTACCTTTGATCAGGTTGGGAAACTTCTGCGCTTCATTCGCATCCAGTGTGAACACCCGTGCTTGCGGAGGCTGTTGATCAGCGTTCTGGGGGCATTTGTAAGCAAAATGTCCTTGCTGGCCGCATCTGAAACATGCATTATTGTTCTTGCGACAGACTCCAAAGTGATTCTTTCCACATGTAGCACAAACAGTCGTGCCCTGACGTCCAGTCGACGATTGACCCACAGTAAAGTTTCTTTTAAAATTTCCAGGCCGCGCCTGCAACTGCGTGCCTCTGCCTCGACCTCTCCCAGGTGTCGTCCTGAAGAATCTGCCTGCTCGGTTTCCTCCGTGGAATTGTGTTGGCGGCTTGTTCAAGTTCTTGGCCTCATTAATGATTCCTCCTGCCTGACGACTCTAGTTGATGAGTTCCGGAAGTGTACGATTAGCCGTGGTCAAAATGAGCTTACGGATCTCCGGGTGTAATCCGCTTTCGAACTTCTCCACCTGCCATTCCTCATCATAGATGTTCCGGTCAAAGTTAGCGTACTCGATCAGCTGCCCAAATTTTGCAATGTACTCATTGACCGTCATGTTGTCTTGCCTAAGTGACAGCAGTTCAGTGTGCTTCATTCTTCTCATTGCCTTAGGAAAATACTTATCCAAAAATACTTGTCTGAATACGGCCCACGTCAGTTCAACGTCCTGAGCTCTCAGCAGAGCCCTCGCACCAGTCCACCATGTTAAAGCTTCTCCCATCAGCTGGTACGACGCGTAATCAGTCTTCTGCGCTTCCGGGCATGCCATGCGTTCAAAGATATGCTCGATCATCTGCAGCCACTTTGCTGCAGCCTCAGGGTTGTCTTCACCCTCAAAGGTAGGTGGTTGGAAGTTGCGGAAGTCTTTCAACCTCCGACGGGCAATTTCTTCTGCATTTTCATGCAGTGGGGGTTGGTTCTGATTCTGTTTCCTATGGTCGCGCCATTCTTGGCTCATATTCTGGATGAACGTTGCCAGTCCTCCAATGGTGGTGATAAGATCCTCTTCCGCATCGCCAGACCTTCCCCGAGTTGAACCGCGACCACCTGCCATGATTCTGCACTCACAATATCAGGAAATGAGTTGATCAGGCTCACCGCAAGTTATTCATGGCAGCAGTCCCAAGTAGGTACTCGAGTTCAATTCGGACAAGTTAGCTATGCATCCGTGTCTTATCACAGAACAGTCTAAACAATCTAACTATCCTAGCTAACATATACTTAAACTATAGCACATTTAGACAGTCAATCAGCAGATAAACACAATCAACAATCAATTCAATCAAACACAAGCAAATCCATGGACCAAACTGCTCTGATACCAATTAGTGTAACGCCCTCCCTTGTATGCATCCAAGAGAGTCGTTTGCTAAGCGGAATTAGAGTCGTTAACGTCACATGAGCTAACAAAGCAGTATACAAATCCGTAAGGCATATCAATAGTTCTTATAACTTCTGTTTGGACGATAAAAAATATTTCAAGTGATTTAGAAAGAGCACGTTTGGGGCTTCGCGTGCATATAAAATAATAGTAAATCCGAGTTCGTTTACTCATAAAAACACCACCCGTAAGGTGCACTGTAAAAATTTCAGCACTTAAATTCTTTTCACAAACGTTTTCCAAAATAACCGTTGTTCATAAGAGTTCAAGCTAACATAGAGATGATAAAGACTACAGTCATCCAAGAGTACCAAAACATTAATCATTACAGTCATCCAATTAAACAAACAGCAACAGAGATAATCCACGCATCAGCAAGCAACAGCAAAACATCACTCCTTCAAATGCTTTTACGTCCTCCTGCCATTTTGGAAAAATAGCAGCCCCGAAGGGGTGAGAATAATCCCAGTAGTGTGGCAACAAAACCAGTAATATAACAGTATTAACTAGGCACAAAATCATAAACAGTCACTTCAACATATCCTTGTTCCTTTTCCTTTTTCCTTTTCATCATGTTCATATATATTGCGTATATAACGCCTTTCCTTTGTGCTTTTAGCACCGTCGTGCGCGCACTTCACAGTGGAATCAAATATACCCTTGGCACCTGAGCTCCATGTGGATTCCAACTGTGGGCCTATGCGGACTGATGCCAAGTGTCCCATACCCCGGTACCTTGGGGATGCCTATATGATGCTTGCTCAAACACATGGTCCTGTACATAACTATTCTATAACAAGGTCTATATGATTTTGATACATGCATGTCATGCTATGCATTTCACACACAAAGCATAAAAATGTGGTATGATGTAAGATGCATGCTTATATACCTTTCATATAGCCATCACGGCACATATACTTTTCATATGCGTTATGCTGCCACATAACGTCTTTACTTCATAATCATATAGCCATCACGGCACATTTTTGGCAGTTTCCTTTCATCATAATGGAACATAATATTTTTACGGAATATGGAGCATCATGTCACAATTTTATACCAGTAGTCAATAGTCACATTAGGTAATATCGCCTGACACTTACCTTTGCGTGCCTTAAATAATACCAAACAGCAGCGAAGTTTCTCACTTCTAAGGCGCACCTAAATCAATTACAACCAATCATTTACAGTGGCTATTTACAGCAGAAACAGTGAGCATACAACAGTGTCTTACAGTGGAAAACAGTGAGCATACAGCAGTGTCTTACAGTGGAAAACAGTGAGCATACAGCAGTGTCTTACAGTGGAAAACAGTGAGCATACAGCAGTGTCTTACAGTGGAAAACAGTGAGCATACAGCAGTGTTTTATAGCAGCAAAACAGTGAGCATACAGCAGCGTTTTTACAGCAGAAAACAGTGACGTTTGTGCTTAAAACAGTGAGCAGAAACAGTGAGTTGTTCTTTAAAATAGTGAGCAGAAAACAGTGGTATTTTCCTTAAAAACAGTGGATAGAAACAGTGACGTTTTACAGCAAGAAAATAATGAACATACAGCAGAAACAGTGACTATTTTGAAACAGAAACAGTGACTCTTTGGACATCAAAACAGTGGCATGAGTAGTGATGTTTATGCATCAAAACAGTGGCATGAATGGTACATTTTTGAGCATTAAAACAGTAGCATAAATCATGGTTTTTGGGCATTGAAACAGTGGCATATTATGGACTAAAACAGTGGCATTTTATGCATAAAACAGTGGCATATTATGGACTAAAACAGTGGGCATTTTATGCATAAAACAGTGGTATATGATGACTAAAACAGTGAGTGTTTTTATGCAGAAACAGTGGCACATAATGGACTAAAACAGTGAGTGTTTTTATGCAGAAACAGTGGCACATAATGGACTAAAACAGTGAGTGTTTTTATGCAGAAACAGTGGCATATAATGTGCAGAAACAGTGGCATATAATGTGCAGAAACAGTGGCATATATGTGCAGAAACAGTGGCATATAATGTGCAGAAACAGTGGCATATTTGTGCAGAAACAGTGGCATATAATGTGCAGAAACAGTGGCATATATGTGCAGAAACAGTGGCATCAAAATGGCTATTTTGAGGAACCGAAACAGTGAGTATTTCATCTTCAAAACAGTGGCACATTCAAAGGGAAACAGTGGCATTTTGCATACAGAACAGTGTCATATATATTCCTCAAAACAGTGGCATATCCATACAAAAACAGTGGCATATATCTTAAGCATGACCATGAGGCTTTCATGCATACAAATCCTCATGAAATAGCTCCACCATTCTACTTTTACCATGCTCATACTTGAATCCAAAACCACACACATAATCAAGGAGACATTCAAGCACACACACATGGTTACAAAATGAAAGTGTTCTAAGCTCAAGGCTTACCTCTTGTAGCACACACTTCTTGCTCACACACCACACCCTTCTAGCTCTACTTCACAACAAGTCCACACTTCCTAGGAGAAGATCTATGCGCATAAATGGTGAGGAGGAACAAACTTGGACAGCTTCAAGGTTGAGGACAAGGCTGGACAGTGAGGGAAGGTGAGTTGTCTTAGCAAAGTTTTTCTTTCTCCAAAGGTTCCTACACTACACGGTTTTGAGGGGGGAATGGAAGAGGGGAAGAAGTTGGCTGCACTTTGTAATGGGGACAACCCTCTTGGGCGCATATCTTAAAGAGAAGTGAGGAGAGGTTGTCATGATGATGCATCATGAAAATTCTGGTTTCTTGTAAGAGTGGGACTGCACAATAGGTTTGAACAAGCAAGAGTTTGCTTCTTAGTTACTCTATGCACATGCAAGGAGGTGAGGGAGATATGTTCAGATCTGAATGAGTGCTATTAAGTCAGAATCTTTCACACAAATGACCAAACCATGCGCACAAGGTGAGGTGGGAGGGAATTGGCAGATTTTTCCTCCACACAAGGCACATGTAATCTGCCCAAAATCCTTTTTTTTCTGCATGTGTAAGCAAGGACAGATTTGGCTCATGATGGACTGCCAAAAGCATGGAAAAATCTGCACATTTCAGCCTCATGATGGAAGGTGTAAGGTGGTTCTCCAAGTCAACACTCAAAGGCAGATTTTGTGTCAAAAAAATCTGCTCCATGACACCTCCATGTGCGCCTAAAATGAAGAAGGATGCAGCCTTTGTGCGCACATGAAGGGGGGGAAGATGCAGCCCAAAATAATTCTAAATAGTACATGTGTCTTCCATGCAATGAAGTTGAAATCAAGTGATGCACAAGCAAGGTGATGTGGCGGTCAAACAAGAGGAAAGTTGGCAGATTTTTCTAAGTCTTTCCTATCTACTATGCGCATGAAATGAGTAGGAATTACTCTTGCCATGTGAAAGTTTCTTGATACACAAGACACCTTGTTGGACAAGGCTTAGGGGAGGTAATATTGGGTACAACTTTGGGCTGAACAAGATGGATCCAAAAGCCTCCTTGGGCCAATGGCCACACACAAAAAGAACCCAATCACACAAGTCCAATAGTGACAAGTCCACACACACTAGCCCACTTCCAAAGTCCAATAAACACTAAAGCCTTCTAACACACACTCAATTTACTCATATGATTTTAATAAATTTCACATGCCTACATAAGCACCCTCCTATGATTTAATTTAAATACTTACCTTAGTCTCATCCAAGGATAAAGATCAAACAATTCGCAAACCATCACACATACCCCAAAAATCCGAATTCCACACATGCATCTATATCATCATACACTTATGTATTTTACTAATTATGTGGGATGTTACACCAGGGTTGTCACGAAGGCATCTTATACTGACCACACATTGAACACGAAGAAATGGGTTGATCAGGCCCAAACTAAGGAATCACATGTGTAGTAGTCAATAAGAGTCTACGTACAACTATACAGCACTCACCTCAATTACACAATCATCAGAGTTCCCTAAAGAAACTGCTCTGATACCATAAAATGTAACAGCCCGTTACGTACCGGTATTGTTAACATTGATTATGATATTAAGCGCAGTTACAATCACAGTAATTGGTTAATTAAATTACGGGCAAACTTTTTCCTTTTATCTTTTTCTCTTTTCATGACTATAACCTTTTCCGTAATTAATTAAAACAACTCTATAATTGTAAATGCAATACGCGGAAGCATTCAGCTTAACAACAACACTAATCTTTCTTTTTATTCAACTCATTTAAAACTCATCAACTTATTTTCATTTCTTACCAAGTTCTACCCCATTACATTAGTTACGCGTGGCTTCAAGCCACATACCAATTGGAGTTCTACCCACCAAGTTAATCCCTTTTCATTTAGTCTAGAAAAACTTAAATTTTCAAAATTTACACTGTGGTAATCGATTACCAGTGGGTGGTAATCGATTACCACCTGTCAAAAATGAGGCAGTAGCCAATTTTTCACATCCTCTGTTCTGGTAATCGATTAGCAACTTTGGGTAATCGATTACCTCACATGGTAATCGATTACCAAAGCTCAGTAATCGATTACCAGTGAAGACAGTAGCCAATTTTCGTCCCCTGTTGCATGGTAATCGATTACCATGCTTGGGTAATCGATTACTATGCAGCAAAAATGACAGATTACAGCATTTTAAGCCCCAAAAAGGTTGTGTAATCCATCCCTAACCCCTTGGTACTCCACACAACACTTAAACATACTCTAATGTAGGCACTAGGCCCTTCAAACATGCATTTTCATTCAATTATGCATCATTTACAAAGTCTTTAATATAATGGCCATTTAACATCAAACATGGTCCATTTTACAACATATTCACCAAGGCTTCTAATACAATGAATGTGGCAATGGACAAGTCCCATGCTCACTCAAATATACAACAATTTCCAAGGTTATACATATACATCATATTGAAAGGATTCAACATATAGTCATGACATACAAGGCATGGCATTTTCTACATGCACAAGTTCATGATCTAATTCTAAAGCATGAAACCTAGGCAATATATGTCCCCATCCAATGCTCATCACATGGTGCCCCCAATATGCACCTCATGCTCCACTCTTCTAGGCTCAACCTAACCTGAAATGATGCCCCACAACACGGGGTGAGATATATAAATATATCTCAGTAAACCAAGGGCCCTGGAGGTTTCTCCACCCCATGGCTCACTCAATGTGCAAATATAACATCATACAATATGCAAGCAATGCAATATCACCCACCAACTGGAGACAACCCAAGAACATCCACTCATGGATTCATGTTCAAGGACTCCATCATATAACTCCCGAGACAGTCCTGGCGCCTCTCCCATGGTTGAGAAGACTCCATGGCAATACCCAACCGGAACTCCTCATGAGCCCTATCCGGCGGACGTCCCCGTTTGGATCATCCTGGCGCCGCTCCCAGAGTCGACTCCACGGCAAAACCCGACTGGCATTCTCACAAGGACGAACCCAGCGGATGTCCAAACTCCACACACGTCAACTGGCCAGTGACCAAACAATTTTCACAAAAATCCAAGCAATATGCATACAAGCACACAATCACACAATGCCATAATCACATAATCCAACCACAACCTTCCACTAGGTGTGGTGGAGCACACAAGGGCTAAACCCCAGTTCCAATGGTTACCTCAATACCGAGCCCATGCTCCAAACGTAAGCTCCAAGCTTACCCGCTTCCAAAGCGTCCAAAAGAGGCAACCTAGATAATCCACAACATGATTATCAACCCATTTCCAAATCAAACATTAAATCTCAAATAATCATTCATTTTACTTCAATCCCTTTTATAGATCAAATTACCCATTATATCATGAATCACGCATTCTTTCTTCTCATTCCACTATATCACACTATACCATCATCCATTTAAACATCATTTTATATCATCCAATCTCAACTACACCATTTTTACATCATTTTTCCTCACTTTTCATCACAATTCGGATTCTTCAAAAAGGGTATGCCCCAAGGCTTTTCAATTCATTTTAACCCTCATACTAATCATGTAATCATATTATCAACCTATACCAATGGTCCACCATTCAATTATTCAATTACATCACTTACCCATTTTCATGAAATTCCCACAATTTTTCCTAAGTTAAAAACCCAACTTTTTCACCAAAATTTATCATAGCATTTCTAGCTTTCATGCATCATTCTAAGGCATTTTCATCTAATAGCATTTTTCCATTTGAGCTCTCTATCATCACACATCTAAGATTAAAGATTCAAAGCATAATTTCTAGATCTACAAAATCAACCACAAAAATACCACAAATATACTCACCACCAAGTGTATGAACACCACCAAGGCTCCATCAATCCAAAAGAGATCCAAAAACTCCAAAAACTCCAAGAACACCAAAGGGTTCGAATCTGTCCTTGCCCAAAACGCAGCAATGGAGATGGTTTCATGGTTTGTAAGTGTTATCAATGGATTTAGGAGGTTGTTTACAATAGATTTCAACACCAAAATCAAAGGTGAAGAAATGAAGAATTGGTGAGAGAAGAGAGAAATGGTGGGTTTTTTTGGGTCTTCCATGGACAGGGGCGCGCACGGGAAGAAGAAAGGGAGGGGAGAGAAATGCTATGCATTTGTGACTTTCAAGTCACTTAAACTACCCGCGGGTCCCACACGCGTTTTAACTTTAATCCCGATAAAATTTATGATCACAAATTCTTAATCTACGTATTTTTCCAGTCCATGTCATATTTTTCTTTCCTCAAAATACTCATAAAAATTTAACACTTATCGGTACACTCATAACACAGTATTTAACACTTAAAAATCACTATTCATCAATTTTTCCCAAATTTGCCTATTCACTCCATTTTCCGTCCTGATTCCATTTTCAGCCTTATTTTTGTCATATTAAATCTCTAACTCCATTTTTCATGCCTCGGTTCACGTCTTTGGCAAATTACCATTTTGCCCTTTTAGCCCATTTTGGCCCTAATTCTCGGATTTTCACTAATCCTTCCCTTTTAAACCCACATTTTATCACATAAATTCACATTTAATTTTCCGAGGTGTTATACTACACACCACACAACTAATATATGGGGTCCACATGTTTTTTTTCTCTTTCATTATTTCACTTTCTCTCTCTTCTTTATTGTGAGTGTAGGAAAATTTTCTTAAATCATGCAACATTATACTCATTGAACCCTATTTTTTTAAGAGTTATATGTTAGAAAAAAAAATATATCATTAAAAATACCTTTACCCAACACTTTTAAGGTTTTATGTTGAATTGGTTCTTTATATGATATCAGAGTTTAAATGACTATAAGATCATGAGTTCGATCCTCACCTCCCCTCACTTGTGGAATTAAATAAGCATAATTTAAAACAAAAATAAAATAAAATTAGGCGTATGCAACATCCACATTTCAAGCCCAAAGAATTTTTACATAAAAGGTGTGTTAGAGAATACTAATACTATAAATCATTAAAAAGGTATTCATCCAACATTTAAAATTTTGTGATGAATTGGTTCTTTATTATAAACCGCTGAAAACTGTACAAATGTGAAGTAAATAGTGTATAAGTGTTTGTAGCATTATTTATATATTTATGAAGAGGAAGAATCGTTTACAATTTTTTTTACAAATTACACTAAGAATGACACTCTTGATTAATGTATGACCGGTAAAATTTATAAACAAACAATTTGTAAATATAACATTCCCATCTTTATATGCAAAACTTTTAATTTTTTTTCCCTACTGAAAGATTCGAATTCTGCAATCTTCTAACTTACAAGAGATAACGAGAAACGATATGAGACGAAATACAAGTTCCAAGAGAGAAAAGGAATGAAAACACACGTAAGCTCATCTAGGTATTGTGCTCTATAACAACAAGGTGATTGCGGTAAAGATCTTGATTAATCTTCTACTAATAAAAGGAACTCCATGGGGCTTTATAGCTGGTGAGGTTTGATGTCACCAAAAAAATCCGCTTGATAATGATTTCTCTACTTATGGGAGTGGAAGTGAGGGTAAAGTCCCAAGACATGCTCAGGCATGAAATCATGTCTTGTCAAGAGCCCGACAATTGGAGGTCTCTGTACAATAATAAGTAAATAGAAAAGTTACTCTTAAGGCATTATTGAAAAATAACAATTAATGAGAAAAGCTAGTATAACAGACACGAATAGCATCCATCATGTTCAGCTCACACTACACACAAAACATACATACATACATATATACATAGATACAGAGAGGGAGAGAAAGTCTTACTCCCGGTGTCTTTGGCACCACCAACAAGTGCCTGAGGCCAACCTCCCGGAAAAGAAGAGCAGCTTTAGCTAGAGACATTGTTTCCACAACTGTATATGGTGACGTATTAGTAATTGGATGGATATCAACATACATTTCCATCTCGTTCTCAGAAATGTCTATATCCTCCAGCTTGATCCCCTTGCCTGAACCTGGCTTTGCAAAATCATGTGCCTTGAAGTTTCTCATAATGGAGGATCCAGTCATCCCTCTCTCCTTTGTAAATGTCCTGTGTTTAAGGAGTACAAGCAGATGAGACCTCAAAACCAACCCACACAATTCAGGAGCATCTGAGAAAGGAGGCTCATCAATTACATGAAACCCATTATGTCCCGTGACCTTTAAAGCATGGACAATATTCCCCACTTTTTCAACCCCAGCAAATGTAACCAATGGACCAGAAACAACATCACTTGCAATTAATTGCCTCATGTATGGTTCTGCATGTGCTTCCATATAAGGTAGCCCCTTCATTTGCACAATCTGATCGTAAACTCCTTTGTTAAAACAATCAGCCACAGACTTGGAAATAAGGAGAACCAACATCACCAGTGGAAGCATCAGCAGGTTATTTGTGAGTTCAAGAAGTATGACACAAAGCATCAGCAGGATATTCTTTGGAGGCTTTCACAGTTCAAGAGATAATCATAGCTGTAACAGACTAGCTCTGTTGTGTATGTTAATCTCGAGGATCTGTAGAGAAAGAAACGGATACTTTGTTCCTATGGGAGGGAGGGAAATATATAATCAATATGCCACTCCTACTGAGAGTGAAATTGATATTACTTTTGGATGTGGAAGCTAAGTTTTTCATCCTAGAACTTGAAGCATTTAAATAGGTGGATTATATCCTATCCTATCTGAAGAATATAATACTTTTTAAAGATCCAACTAGTTCACTGATTCTCTAATTTTATATTTTAAGCCCTTAATAGAGATTCAACATCTAACATCCTTTTTTTTATGCCTAATTCTAACATCTACTTTTATGCTTGATTAAGGTTGACCCCGGGAAACCTGCAGGACTTACCTGGCAGCGAAAATTAAACAATGAAGGAAGTGCTCCATTAGAATTCACCTTGTCTTTAAAAGAGATGATTCATCTGGTAAACCTACTCGTGAGATCAATTTTTTTTTTGTTCTTTTCCTTTTCACAGTTTACTTGTTATAAGAAGAACATTTAAGTCCTATGATTTGATGACATGATAATTGCAGCACAATCCTTAATCGTGTATGTAATGAACTTGTTCCAATTGGTCTCTGATCTGGAATATTTTATTTAAGGACTTAATTAATTATTAGTCATACTCAACTTGTCAAGAATATTCATATAATATTGATGCCCTAACATTCAGTGTCCCTGCATTATCTTGAAAAACATGTTAATATCTTTCACAACCAAACCTTTGAAAAGAAATTTAAATCTCAGTGTTCTGCATTCTTTATTTCTGTTTTAGGACCAGACCCTTAAATATCATCTCCCTTAAATACTTGAATTCTTTGCTACATTATCCATATTGGGTATATATAATATATCAACACTATCATTTTATTTGTTTGCTTAATGCTGTAATATATTTAAAATATAGGAGCATAGATTTGATAGGTTTAGCAATCCTTAGATTATTCTGTGATTTGATAGGCTCCAATCGGTTATCGGCTATGGCGCCATGTTCGGGAAGAAGCTGCCAAAGGAAGGGTAATATTCTTTTATCAATAAATTTCTATCTTGATTTGTCCTTATGAAGTGTCCATCTAGTTATCTTTCCCGCACTGTTTTATGCTTTTGTTTGTTTGCTTGTTTCTATCCTTTTTGCAGGGGGGAATGATTGATCCTTTTGCTAAGCATCATGTAACATCTTGTCATGGTGTTCCTTTAGGTGGTATTGGGTATGCTTTCAATCTTTTATAAGTTAGAATTTCTCTTTCCGTTGCTAAAGCCAAAAGATAAGCACAAGATTGTCTAAATTAACCAGCCTTATAAAAAATTGAGCCTCTTAATGGTACCTTGATCTAATTAGGTTATGAATTTAAGTTAGACGTGTAGTATTTGTATGAAAAAAATATGTGCATGTAGGTCCTGGAAAATGCATTTATCTTGAACTAATTAGATTACTACTAGTATGCATTCAAATTAAGTGTAAAATGTTGAAAGGTAAAGTAGATTTTGATTTCTAATTATATCCATCTTAGAATAAGTTACACTTACATTAAAATCATTAATGTCATCTGTAACAGCCCGTTACGTACCGGTATTGTTAACATTGATTATGATATTAAGCGCAGTTACAATCACAGCAATTCATTTATAAAAATGCGAATAAACTTTTTCCGATTATTACGCGAGCAGTTGAAACATAAAAGCGTAATAATTAAAAGCTGTGACCGTAACTGTAAACTCTTGCGGAATACTTATCTATACTATATTAATAGTTTACTTTAATTATAATAAGACACTAAGGGGTTCCCATAAACCCACTTAGCCAATTTCACACTTTTGCGTTTTCTACACACCCGAACAGGGTTCGGTCTCTAAATTATTGCGGATGCACAGTAAAAATTCAGTCTCTCATACCTTGCTATATTTTTTTATTACTTAATTACCTTTCTAGAAAGCTATAACATGCTTGGTTCTGAGCTCGTTTGCTCCGGTTATCGCCGTTTGAAGTTGGACAAGCAAAATTGCCAACCAACCCCGAAACAGCTCCACACGTCCTACACTCCTTGAATTTCTGCACCTAAACCACTCATTCATTTGCTCTAAAATTTTTACACCATATACTAGACACCTCAATCTTCAATTTGATATATCATACGCTTAATTTTACTAAGAAACGAAGCGGGAATAAAATTCCCAAAATGGTCCAGAATAGCCCCCAAGTGCAGGGCAAAACAGGGCAGCAACGTTCATTGGACACCACAGGGCTGCGTACAACTCATAAAATTCTAAGATTTTGACACAATGTAGGGGACATCTCAAGCTTTAAAACGGCGTATGGTACGTCCCTATCGGACCTCTATGGAGGGAGATATGCTCTCCCAAAGTTCATCAAAATCTGCCAATTCTACAGAAAATTCGCCAGAGTTTCCTTTGTTTTTCCTAAAATCCCGAAATTTGTACAAGTGGTCAATGACCTCAAATGGTACCTAATAATCAGTGGGTGGCACACACAAGGACCAGAAATGCCTTGGGGCTCTTACAACCCACAATATACAACAATTCCATATCATATATAGTAGTACACATGCATGACCCATAACTCTACATATATCACATTAAAAGGTGGCTATGTGTCATAACTACAACATCCTACATCAACTCACATAAACACAATAATACATCACAGTGTACATATAATTACAACAGAATCAATAAGCATGCAACATCCACGCTCAGATCTACTCCTCAACCACGGGCCTTTTGCCCCGAGAACGATCGTCAACTGCTGCGATACTTGAAATATGTCCCCATAACGCGGGGTGAGAATGAATCTCAATAAACTTTGGGTTTATGGAGCAGTCTCCACCCAAGGGTCCACTTCCTACCAGAAAATATCAAGTACCAAGACATAGATAACACCACATAATCCATATTAGAATTTCTGTGTCATATATGTTTCTGATGATTCTCATTTATTCTTATAACGTGCTTTCTTATTAATCTTAATTATGTTCATGTCTTATGTATAAATAAGGCTTTCATCTTATATTCGTAATATCGTATCATATTCAATAGCATACTCATAATGATCAGAGAACTAAAGTTTCCTCTGTTGTACCTTATATACACTGTGATCATATCCATAAATGTTTCCTCTGTTCAGAAAACCATAACTTACACTTCCAAGGCTTTATCTCATTGAAGATCATATCATATTAACTTGTCATAACATAAATAATGTCATATGCATGCACTATATGAATGCAACTATGCAAAGTATCAATATTAACAACAATTATATCCATACGGAAACCATAATCGCCACTGATCATGGTGGAAAAACTAAAGACAGAGAAGACTCCTAAACCGAAAGCTTACCTGTCACCTGTTTCCTGCTGCTAACTTGCTATTTAATACCCGTACACTTTGTTGTCTACAAGTTGTTCGTCCACCTACTTCGTCTGATTACACTCTGTTACCGTACATATAAAAGTACCATTAATTTCCAATGAAACATACATTACTTGAAATCCGTATAAATTATTTCATAACAAACTTGACAACTCTATTTCCCTTGACAGTTCATGCCATGCCACAAGTCTACAACTTAGTTTATAGTTCATAACTTAGACCCTCAACTAGTTAATTAATTTACTAATTTATAGTTGACATTTCATACACTTTTAACAAAGCTTCACGCATCTTAAACCATTTGAATCATACTTATTTTAGGAAAATACTATAAATCAATTACTTGAATTGAAAACACACAATCTATGCCCATTATTCCTTCATTGCCGAATTCTATATATAAACATATATACAATCCTTTCATTGCCATACTTAACCAAATTAACTTGATTTTCATACAAATATTTCTTACATAAAATTTCTATTAACTCCACATAACTAACATCCTTTAATTTAACTACATAATTGTTCTTATAAAATAGATAACACTTTCATACGAAACTTATGAGCTTTAGATTCTTAATTAACCAAGAAGTGAATCCATTGCACCTTATAAAACCATACCTTAAAGATTTTACTTAAACAAGTATCCAAACACCACTCTCACACAGTTTGATGAAGAGGGCCGAAAATCACACATGTAGGTTCCTAGAGTTAACACTTTTTCCAAAGATTCTAAATTGGTTCTTTATGGATTTAATCTTCAACAAATTATCTAACCTACTCTAATCTTTGTTGACAACTTCACAATAATATCAACCCTTAAGTTTCTACAAGGGCCGAGGCATCCAAAAACAAAGGATTCAAGGATTATTTTCAATTCAAACTCTTTGTATCATGATTTAATCAATTCTCATGCATTTTTAACTTATGCCTACCTCATTACAAACCTATGTAATCACTTCCATACCATTCATCATTCATAGGGTAGATTTTCCCTATAGGGATATGATAAGGCCCAACTAAGAAAGGCCCAAGTAAGCAAAGTATATGTAAGGGACAAAGGCAGGAGAAGGGGACTAAACACTAACAAGGCCCAAACCAAAGAGGGGATTACTGCTGAGTCAGCAAAGCAGTTAGAGGAGCATGGGAATGAAGGAAGCACCTAGCAAATGCAGCTCCTGAGAAGTTAGTTAGAAGGAGGGTATTAGTAGTGGAAAGAGGGAAGTAGTGGGCACCAAGGGGGTCAATTGGTTAAGTAGTTTCAAGAGAATGCAGGGGCATCTCTGGGCACATAGTTATTGTTATTTCTTTAAGAATTGATCCATAGCATTACTATGGAGAAATAGATGTAGAACATCAATTTGTTGTAATCCTGAAAATATCAATACAAAGAGGAATATTCAGTGTATTTGAATCTCTTTTTCTTGAGATTGCATCAAAGTGGTATCAAAGCTCCAACTGGGAGCTGGGTTATGGTCAGGACGAGGAACATGGATGGCATGGAGGAACGGGTTCGAAGAGGAGAACAATCGAACGATGAGTTGAGACGCCGAATGGATGCCAGTGACGCGAACCAGGCAGAAATCATTCGACAACTAAGGGAGCTGAGCGCGGGCATAGAGCAGCTTCGATCTGAGGAGCTTCGTGGTAGGCATCAAACGAACGCGGAAAACCGAAGTTCGCAGGGAAGCCACAGAGGCGGAGGTTACATGGATTATCGAGCCCGGAAGTTAGAGGTTCCTAATTTCTCCGGTGACAACGCATACGCGTGGATCAGTAAGGTGGAGCGGTACTTTCTGGTGAACGAGGTGGAGGAAGCGGACAAGGTTCCCATCGTCATGCTGGTTCTGGAAGGAGAAGCGCTGAACTGGTACCGCTGGTGGGAGCTGGACAAACCGATGGCGGGTTGGGGGCAATTCCGGCGAGAGGTGTTGAGCCGCTTTCAGCCTGAGTTATTGGACAATCCCTACGGTCCCTTATACGCGCTGAAGCAAACGGGAACGGTGGAGGAGTTCAGGAACTACTTCGAGACGGTAGTGGGGACGATGAGATACGGAGACGAGGAGATGCTGAAGGGCGCCTGGCTGAGTGGGCTGAGGTTGAGCATCAGGCAGGAGCTCCTCATGACGCCAGGGCTGAACCTTGCATCCATGCTGAAGTTGGCCCAGAGAATAGACCAGAGGAACGCAGCTTGGGTTGAGGAAGGTGTGGGCTGCTTTGGGCCCAAAAGAACCAACAGCCCAACAAGAGTAAGTGTGCGGCCCGTACACAATAAGGGAGGCTTTAGTCAAGCCTACTCCAATCCAAAGGCTGAAGCCAGCCATTTCACCAAAACCCATGCCCTAGATCGTGGAGAAGCGAGTGCGGCGTCTCAGGTGGGATCGACGGCCAACCGCGGCGGATTCAGGCGGATCTCGAACGCGGAGGCAGCGGATCGGAGGAAGAAGGGTCTGTGCTTTCATTGTGAGGAGAAGTGGACGCCGGAGCACCGTTGTGCGTCAAAACACCTTCGTCTAATGATCAGTGACGACGGGGACGGCGACGAAGCTGCTACGACGGAGGAGGACGCGGACACCGAACCAACACCCGTTCGCGAAGAAGAGGAGAGGCCACTACAGTTGGATTTGCACAGTATGCTGGGGCTTACTTCCAACCAATCGATGAAGGTGTGGGGGGAAGTCGAAGGAGAAAGGTTAGAAGTCCTCATCGACTGCGGAGCATCCAGTAACTTCGTGAAGGAGGAGGTGGTGCGACGCTTAGGGTTACGGGTGGAACGAACAAGGACGTTCAAAGTCATTGTGGGAGATGGACACACGGTGGAATGCAGCGGTGTATGCAAGGGGGTGACGGTCAAGGTTCAAAATAAAGTGATTGTGCAGGATTTCTTTCTTTTTGCCCTAGGGGGTGCTGACATGGTGTTGGGGCTGGATTGGTTGAAGGAGTTAGGAGAAATAAGGGCAAATTTCAGAGAGATGACACTCAAGTATGGGGAACCAGGTAAGGAGACCGTCATTAAAGGGGACCCTTCCTTATCAAGAACCCTGTCTTCCTTGAAGTCTATGACTAAAGCCCTCATACAAACCGGTCAAGGCTATTATGTGGAACAAGAAGGCAGCAACCAAGCTAAAGAGGCTGTCGACAGCCTATTCCCCAAGGAATGGGAGGAATTGGCAGGGCTGCTACAAGAATTTGAAGATGTTTTCCAGAAACCGATGGGAATTCCCCCTCCACGAACCAGGGATCACTCTATTGTTCTGAAGTCCGAAGGCCAAGTACCAAATTGTCGCCCTTACAGGTATCCTTTTTACCAAAAGACTGAGATTGAAAAACTGGTTGCTGAATTGTTAAGCGATGGGTTCATCAGAACTAGTGTTAGCCCGTACGCTAGTCCTGTGATTTTGGTTAAGAAAAAAGATGGCAGCTGGAGGGTGTGCGTGGATTATAGGGCATTAAATAAAAATACCATGCCTAACAAATTCCCTATCCCTACGGTTGAAGAATTGTTGGATGAGTTGGGAGGTGCTAAATGGTTCAGTAAGCTGGATTTAAAATCCGGGTACCATCAGATCAAGATGAAGGAGGAGGACATTCCTAAAACAGCATTCCGGACGCATGAGGGTCACTACGAATATTTAGTGATGCCGTTCGGACTCACGAATGCCCCATCCACCTTCAATGCTCTCATGAATGAGGTACTGAAACTTTTTTTACGGAAGTTTGTATTGGTTTTTTTTGATGACATTCTAATTTACAGTAAGAACCCCCTGGAGCATACTGAACACCTTCGAGCTGTGTTCTTAGCGTTGAGAAAGCATAAGCTCTTTGTAAACAAGAAAAAATGCAAATTAGGCCAGCAAAGGATAGAGTATTTGGGACACATCATCAATCAAGAAGGGGTTAGTGCTGACCACAGCAAGATTCAAGCTATGCTGGATTGGCCAAGTCCACAAAATGTGAAATCATTAAGAGGTTTCCTGGGCCTCACGGGCTATTATCGTAAGTTTGTAAAAGATTATGGAAAGATAGCGCAACCGTTGACTCAACTCCTCAAAAAGGACAGCTTCAAATGGGAACGGCCTGCCGAGGTGGCTTTCCAACTGTTAAAAAAAGCTATGGTTAGCATGCCGGTGTTGGCTTTACCAAATTTTGAAAAGCCATTTACAGTGGTGACGGACGCTTCGGGGTTGGGAATAGGAGCGGTGCTCATGCAGGAAGGTCGTCCTTTGGCTTATATTAGTCAAGGGTTCTCCAAGGCGGCTTTGTCTAAATCGGTGTACGAAAAGGAGTTAATGGCCATTGTCTTCGCCGTTAAAAAATGGCGTCCGTACTTGTTGGGAAGACATTTCATAGTGAAGACGGACCAAAAGAGCCTCAAATTCTTGTTAGATCAGAATGTGTTGGGGGAAGAGCAACAAAAGTGGACTTCTAAGCTATTGGGCTATGATTTTGAGATTCAATACCAACCGGGGAAGGAGAACGTAGTGGCGGATGCTCTCTCCCGCACTATGTTATATTCTTCTATCTCTCATGTGCAGCTGCCGGAATTGGAAGAAGTGGATACCGAGGTGCAGCAAGATGAGAAGCTGCGAGGTATCATTCAAGCACTAACATTACGGGCAGATGCGCATCCGGGTTTTAAGCTGGTAGCAGGGAGACTTTTTTACAAGGACAGGTTAGTTTTATCTCCCTCCTCTCGATTTATTCCTTTGGTATTACATGAGTTTCATGATTCCAATATGGGGGGACACTCGGGCTTCTCTCGGACTTATCACAAGGTGTTGGGCGTTGTTTATTGGGAGGGTATGAGGAAAGCTATTCAACAGTATGTGAAAGCTTGTTCCATTTGTCAACAAAACAAAGTCCAGAATCTCTCACCGGCTGGGTTATTACAGCCTCTACCCATTCAAACCCAAGTTTGGTCAGAAATCTCCATGGATTTTATTGGGGGTCTTCCTAGAGCTTTTGGGGTGGATACTATCTTCGTAGTGGTGGATCGGTTGACTAAATATGCACATTTTATGGTGCTAGCTCATCCGTATTCAGCCACGACAGTGGCTGACTTGTTTGTAAAAGAGGTTGTTCGCTTGCACGGATTCCCTCTAGTGATAGTTTCGGATAGAGACAAGGTTTTCTTAAGCAAATTCTGGTCTGAACTGTTCAAGTCAGCAGGGACAAAACTTCATTACAGTACGGCTTATCACCCCCAATCTAATGGACAAACGGAGGTAGTTAATAGGGGGTTGGAAACTTTCTTCGATGTTTTTGTAGCCCTAGGCCTCGGAGC
>JAVKPL010009561.1:0-38942 GCA_032173675.1 Gastrolobium villosum
AGGAGTGTCCATTACCCACTTAAAAGGTGGGTAAGACAAGAAACACTCCTTACCAGCTAGAAAACGAACAAAAAAACAGAAATCTACAAGGGAAAGAGAAAATTACCTGGTGCAAAACTGGGTAGAAGAAATGCGAATGAAGAACACTGGGACAAACAGGAGGAATATGCAGAAAACCCTAGGAGACGCGTGAGAGCAGGAAGTAGGAAAGGAGAGATGGTGATGAACTGATGCGAATATATAGGGCTGAAAGGGGGTGGAAGACCAAAGGGTGGTCTCCCAAACGTCTGAGGCATCAGGGGCAAAAGGGGATTTTCGCCGCCCTGCACACCCTGCACGCCCTGCACACCCTGCACGCCCTGCACAACCTGCGCTGCCTACCTGCATTTAATGATCACAATCATGGCCTATTCTAGGCTCAGAGTAGTATTCCTGCCCAATGCGCAGAACTGCCAGTAAAGGGAGTACACGTGTCCTGTTATAACCGTCACTGCAGGAGTAAGACGAAAGGACAGAAAGTGGTAACAAAACGAAAGGTCAGAAAGCTGAAAGGTCATGTCAAGGGTTCCGACATTCAAAATCCACTGACCTCACAAATCTGATCGAAAATCATAACAAGATTCGAAGGGAGTTACGACCCCCGACATAGTTTACACGTGGAATAAATGGCAAGGTGAAGAACGGCCAATTAAACCAGAGAATCTCGGCATTCCGACTTTCGGAATCCCAAGCTGGGGGGCAACTGTTACGGATGAAGCTCCGCTCAACCGTCTTCCGAGAATATCTCGGATGGAGATATGGCAAAATCTCAACTGACTGAAACACGCCCGTTGAGGCCGACCAAGTCGGACGAAATCTCAACAGTAGAGCTCAGCAACCGAGCCAGGTACCTCTATAAATAAGAGCTCAGACATCTCAGGTACACACCTCTGAATCGCCTAGCTTATTCCACTCATTGTGCACACACACCACCCCCTGGTTGTAAAGCCTATTGCTGGTGCGCAGTGATTGGGACCTCGGCATATAGCCTAGTACATTGGGCATATACATCATCTCTGAGCGCATACCATCTGGTATAGCAATACGGTCTACCTCGGACCTAACAATAGTATAAGCTTATACTATACGTTATGACATTTTCAGTTGTTTGGTGTGACCATCGTATAGTATAAGCTTATACAGCAAGATCCCCTTATACATCAAAATGATGTATAACTTAATCAAGCCTAGGAGTGGTGGATTAGGCATGATAAGGGGTTTATGTATTAATATTGATTACAAGTACAATTCCCAAGAACTAATATATCATTTCAATATTTATATATTAAAATAAATTTTTTTAATATATTAATTTTTAAAATATTGAAGGATATTATTTTATACAATATCATATCAAACGCTGGATAGTATTAAAATTTAATCAGGTCTTATACAATCAGATCTTATACTATCAGGCCTTATACTATAAGGCTTTATCCTATAGTATGCACTAAACATGCCCTTAGTGTTTTTGTCACTACTATTTGAACAAGGATTTAGCTTGTAAAATCATCCGGGATGTAAATAGGTCGAGTTAGACTTTGACTTAAATATGTTAGGTTTGTATAAAATATTTTAGGCCTATCTGATTTATTAGCTTTGTGTTAGTCCAAATTATAAGTCTGATTTGACTTGTATTTAAAAAATAAAATGTTTGACCTAGATCGATTAGTTTCTTTAAGCAGATTAGTCGTTCAATAATTAAAATAGGGGTTTAATATTTCAACTTTTGCTGCAGAAAATATTTAAGCTCACAATAATTTTTTCTCTGTCTTCTCTTCACAATGGGACCCACTCACTTTTATGTAAGTGTGATAGATAAATATTTTTTGCAACAAAAGCTGCTGAAATATTTTTTCCTTAAACTAATATTATTTTATTATTCAAAATCATTAAAATAATAATTTTATTAAAAATAAATTATAAGATATAGGAAAAGACTGTAGACTTATAGACAAGATTTTGTAAATGAAAATCTATGACTTACTTTTTAAAAAAGTATTTTTAAAGACTTGAGTCTGTTATATTTTATTAAATGTAATAGGCTAATTTGAGGCCGTATTATAAGCTTTTGATCAGTGTTATAAAACCCGGACCGACCCGGCCGGGTTGACCCGGGAACCGGTAAACCGGTCATATAACCGGTCCGGTTCAAGCAACAGACCGGTTATGCATCAGAATCGATGCGACCCGGTCGGTTTTCATGAAAACCGGTGACCCGGTCGGTTAACCGGTGACCCGGTCGGTTAACCGGTGACTTGGCCCGGTCCCAAAAAAGAATTAATTTAAAAAAAAAATCATAATAGATATATTTGAATATGTTTTTTGCTTATTAACTTACATAAGTTATGTACCTAAACACTAATATTATCTCAATTAGCACTATTCATAAAATTTTGATTTGATTTATAGTTAGATATATCATTTTCTTAACCTAAAGTCTCGTATCACGATCATTATATTTTTGTTTGATCTTTTGTTGGATAATAATATGTCATTTATTATTTTTTATATTAAAATATTTGAAATTTTTATCTTTTTTTTTATATTTAAGTATGTTTATAATTTTTTAATATAAATTATAAAATTGCATATAATTACCGGGTCATGCGGTTGAACCAGTGACCCACTGGTTGAACCAGTGACCCAATGACCCAGTACCTCGACCGGGTCAATGACCGGGCCAGTTTTAATAACATTGCTTTTGATAGATCGTTAGACTCAATTACACCCTTATACAATAGGTTGTTACATTATTAAAAGGTTTATCCTTCAAGTAATTAGTTAAGTCAAACGCTTGTAGTCAGTGGTGACATATAACAGAATAATAACAAAATTAAATTTTTCGTTGGATTAAAATCAAACTCTTTGAACAATCTTAATCGGAACCAGTAAAAACATAAAATATTAATAGGAAAGGTCATAACTGCTAGTTTTTTTTTTTTAATTCTGTACCGATTCATTGATTAAATGATATAATCTATTTTTTTTCATTCCTAGAACTATGGGGAAATTTTTTTCTTACAACTTAATCAATAGTTAATATAGTGACAAATTGTTTATCAAAAATAAAATAAAAATATATATATATAGTAACAATAGGATCCTATAAAAAATATATTAAAGCGGAACAGAAGACCCGAGATACGGAGCAAATCTACTTAAAAGAATGTTTAATATTTCCATGTTAAAATAATATATTTTCTTCTTTGTTATGAGCTACGAGGTAGAAGTAACAGAGCGAGACAGAGATCTTACATAGGGTCTTTTTCCTGTCTCGTGCAGAAGCCCTGATCCACCTGAAGCAAAATTAACACCTTTAAGAATTTCGCTGTTGAAATGTTCTGTATCATTTTGGACAAGGTAGAGAAATGGTGGAGGGCTCTCACTGTATCCTAGTAATTTCACTGACGAGCAAAAACAACATTAGTAACGGAATTAGCATTTAGAATAATGTTCAAACTTGCATACATGAAACACCCATATTTTTTGTTTCATTAATGTGTGTATGCTTCAATTATTCAAGTCATAAAATTTGGCGTTATGATGATCATAGAAAAGTTACCAATTCTGTCAGCAGTGTTATATCCATTGCTAAACCTCCCAGTTGGCTTTGAGTGAGGAAAATCAATCCCATAAAATTTCATATCTGCCCTGGATGTTGAATTGGGCAAGAAATTGTTTGTACCAACATCAAGAGTCGAGTCTCCAAAGATGTAAACTGCAGGTACTACTGGTTCCATATTCAAACTTGATCCAACTATGGCCAAAAATGTGGCTAGGAAAATAAACAACATATGCAACAATCTCTTAGCCATAGTGTCACAGACTGATAATTCAATATGAAGCTAAGTGTAAGTTGTTAATGCATGCTTTGGTTACTCGCTGCCAATATATAACTAGAGCAGGGTACACATGAGTACTGTGAGCATAGTTTTTTTTTTTTTTTTTTGTTAAATAATTGCTAGCTGTCCATAAGTCCATTTTCTCGAAATTTATTGGTAGGTACAAACCGATGAAATAATCTTTTGTACATATAGAAAAATAATAGATCTTTAGGCGGGTAATCCTAGTTATGAATCTAAACGAGGCGCTGCAAAAGTTTACGGGTAAAATGTGTGTAATTTTGAAGGAGGTAAGGTTGTGTCATGTTAAAGGATGTAATATTGTGTCATTTAAGGAGAGAGAACGAGATAGATGAAGGAGGGGGAGAGAGTTGACAAAAAAATAAAGGTGTGGGTCTCACTTTTTTGTGAGAGTGAAAGGATATAAGTTGTGTCATTTAAAAGATAAACATTCTTCCCAAAATTTATTCCTAAACAAAAGTTGAAGGATTTAGGCGACAAAGCCGTCCTTTTTTATTCAAAAAAAAAAAAAAAAGGTCAAAAGATTCCTTCTTGATGCTTCTATTGTGCCTTAATTAATCCACGCAGCTATTTCTAAGTTAAAATAGGGTAAATCTTTTATTCTTGTTAACATAGGAGAATTCGAAGTTGAAGCAGGACCGAACATGAATACCCTCCTCCTTGTTGATGGAGACTTTGAAATTGATAAGGTAGCCGCCATATTATACTTAAATAGCTAAGGTTTTTGAGTGCAGGGCACGTTTCTATTTAGGGGTTTATATTTCTTATGTGATATAAGATGAACATTTTTGTAATACACGCATCCTCAATGGGTCCTATAAAAAAAAAAGTAAATAAAAAAATTAAAAATATTGATACACAAAATGATGTGAGTGTAGTTTGAGAAGACTCTTCTTATGTTGCATAAGAAGTATAAACCCCTTCTACTTATATCTAGGTTTTTACCCACAATATTAATTATTAACACTTTTACTACCAAAGCACAAAACCAAATTACAAATAACAAACAATATTAACATACAAAATCATTTTGCATAAATTTTTGCTTTATAAATTTATGCACTGGGAACCATTTTTCGTTTCCCAGAACTTGTACTGCAAACGATTTGCTAAACATGCACAATCGTTAGTCTCTTCCAAAAAAAAAAAAAAAACACATGTAAAAATAATAATAAACGAAGAATAGTATGAATTATGATTGTGTAACATTATAAACCAAATAATCGTTATCCGAACCACTTCAACACAGAATTTTAAGGTACTGAGTGATGATTTTTTAATGGTTTATATTATTTTCTGAAATATCTCTCACAAGAGTCCTTTGAACTTGAAATATGGATATTGTACAACCCCAATATTTTTGGTTTTACCTCGTTCTTATTTTAATTTCACTTGAAACTCGATGTGAGTGAGGATCGAACTCGTGTTCTTATGATCACTAAAATTCTAATATCATGTAAAGAAACATTTTAATCCAAAACCTTAAAGTATTGAGAGAGAACTATTTTAATGTTTTATATTATTCTCTAGGGGAGGGTTATATTTATAAAATTTTTGTTTATAAACTACACTATATACATTCAAAAGTACATTAGGTTACATTATGTAATTTTGGGAGTACAAAAGTGTAATTTACAAAAATTTGTAAACAGATCATTTCTCTATTCTCTAATACAAACCAAAATAAATATTATTATTCTAAATTGCATATGTAACAAAGATGAGACGTAATCAGTTTTGCCAACATGCTAACCTTGAATCAAAGATGTTTGGTTCTAGTGGTGCATATTTGATTCCACTTGAACAAAGTCTTGGATTTAAGACATTCTGAATATGATTATTTTTTTTTTGGAGAGCTAGTCCCATCATAATGTGATATTCTCGACTCAAACAAAATTGCCTCCTGTGAAGAAATCTTAGGGTTTATTAAAAAACATAGTTTAATTAAATACACTTAAATTGTGCACCTAATTACCAAATGTGTCCTGATTCATTATCCTGACAAATAATATAATCCACTGATTACATACATGGGTACCTCATAAACTTAATATTATTGTATATATAAAAAAGGGTTTGGTGTTTCTTATGTTGCAGGAGATAAGATTATCTCATCATACATACACATAAAAGTGTGTGAGATAACATGTGGGGTCATATGAAGAGAAGAACGAGAAAAAAAAGGCCCCACATACCTTTATTTTTGTGAATGAGATAAAATTATCTCTTATAACATAAGAGATATTAAATTCATTAAGGGGAATATTAGTCTCATGTGACATGAGAGAATTATTCTCTCATGCACTCACAACTTAGAGGAGAGAAGAAAGAGAATAGAGGAAAGAAAAAAATAAAGAGTGTGTCCCACTCTTGATTTGTGAGTGCATGAGAGAAGAATTCTCTCATGTCACGTAAGAGTAATATTTCCCTTTAAACAAATAAGTTTGATCAAACATTCAAAAAATTGAAGAATAATTTGTGAACTGTGTGTAATGAAAATGGATTTGTTTCCTCAAAAAGGTAAAGTAATATCAATATAACAGTGATTTTATGAGGCTGAACTATGATCCCAAGCTCAATAAGAGGGTCACCGCAAGAGAGCCTCATGAGAAGGCCTCAAATCAGAAAAAATTGTTAGGTATGGCAGCCCTATATTTCAACAACGTAACAAGAAGTAGAATTAGCCTGCAATAGGTGCCTCTTGAATGACAGAATATATAGTGTACCGTTGGGATCTATAAGCCCACTATGTTCCCTTTAGGGATGGAGTCACTGTATGGGTTATATCTCTAGCGAAAGGTGGAAAACCAAGCTAGAAGATACTGTCCCAAGTATGTAGCAAGATGATAATAGAGTTTGGGTGTGTGTATGTGTGACTCAAAGTAAATGTGTTTAATAACGATAAAGATACCTCCTTTGTCTGTGGAGAGGGGGCTTTATAGGGGATCAAGATGTTGATCCTGTGTGGGTTGGTGAGAGAGGGTCAACTCCCCTTGGGATCTGTTGGGGGAGACTGACATCGCTATCATAGCAGTGATGCAGCTCCTGCGCCTGGCGGTGTCGGCCGCGCGACAGAGGGGCGGTTACCTCTTATGGTGTCTGGGGCGGTCCCCAGGGAGTTAAGGTCCCAAGGTGGGACATTTTGGTGTCTCACCTAAGGAAAAGTGTCGCCTTGGGCATTGAGGGACTGGCGAGTTGATAGGGCTGACATGGAGCAAATGAGAGGCTTGGGCTTAAATTATTGAGCCACTACGGCGTTGGGCCATCCGGTACATATAGATAAGGAAGACTCTCCAATAATGGTTAAGAGAAGGGGCTCTCACCATTTTGCCCTTGTAGGCCCTTCTAAGTATGAGACAAATATCTTTACCTTATGAATAAATGCATGTGCTTGGGAGAGAGGTTCAATGTGATGAAATTCTATTTATTCATTTTAGGAGTACATGAATATAATCCCTTATATGAAACTTAGTGGCCCTCCCAATGAACTTGGCTTGTATGACCGGTCCACACAATTTACAAATTACTCATCTCATTTATGTTCCATATATACAAATTCAGATTATGATAAATTTCATTAGATTTTCAGCGTTCCAGACTTGCCAATCATGTAGATTATCAGAAAGTCGTAATATTATTGATAATCAAGTTAATAAAAAAGTTGATACAATTTTACTAGGTACAAATATAGCGCGGAGGCAGAACCTTACATTAAATACCAAAGAATAGCAGCATCCAATAATATGACATTCTTAGTCTCTCTCTCTCTCTCTCTCTCTCTCTCTACATGACAAAATAATATACCATTCTTATATGCATATATAAATGAATTACATAGAACAGATTGGTAAAGAGTTGCTCAAGTGGGTTCAGGATTGTGACTTTCTGAATTTTAGTGCATCAAAGCGGGCAGCAAGTTCATCATAATCTGGCAATTTGGGATGAACACGAATGCTGCCATCCTGTTTAGCCAGAGATGAAGGTACAGGTGGTGGAAGCCGCTTAGGTGGAATAGTAACATGAGGTTCTTCTGCTTCAATTTCTTCATCACAATCTGATTCATCAAACTTAATATCTGAATGTGCAGAAGTTGGATGGTAGCTGTATCTCCTATAATCCTCCTTTCCACCACAAAATTGGGTAGGCAATGTTTCCTCACCGTTCATTTTATCAGACCTTGGTAAGCTCTGTGACCTGTACATTTTTTCCTCAGTTGTAGATTTATGAGTCGTGTTCTGGGTAATTTTAGCAGGATCATTTGATTGGAGGGTGCCAAAGTTGAGTCCTGAGTTATATAACTTATCATTGTTAATGTATGGTTGAGGAGGGGCTTCATTATAATCCTTCATAGCCATATAAGCAGCAACTTCTGCAGCAGCAATTGCTTTCTTAGCTGATTCTGCTGCTGCTTCAGCAGCAGCCTTGGAATCTTCGAAATGCATGGCACCACTTTTTCCACCACTTGATAATCTGATAAATCACCAGAAAATCCTATTAGGAAAAAAGGGTATAATCAATCTGATTAGAACTATAAATTTGTTTATCACACCACCTAGTAGCTGGCTTATTTGATTCCATGGACACATCTGTTAAAGGCTTCACTGGTAAGCTGCTGGCACTGACAAAAGTGCATTGCCCTTCCTGATGAGAGAGAAGAGCCAAGTTATCAAATAAACTGAGGCAAAGCACAAAAAATAAAGAGACAGAGAGAGTATACTAGAGACAAATGGCGAGAAATCAAGAGACAGAAAACATACTATTAGCTCTTCCGGAGGTTTGAGAAGTTCTTTCTCTGACTCTGCAGTATCCCAATCAATTTGATATTCCTTAGCTATTTCCTTCAACACTTTCAACTTTACTTCACCAGGAGGTGTTCGTACTGAGAGCTTGTCAATCAACTAAAAGACATTGCAATTCACAAGCACTAATATGAATACTTTTGAGAATTAATAGAAGTTTAGTAAGTTTAAGCAAGCATCAAATCCAAAAGGCTTATTCGTAAGCATATACAAGCAAGATTGCAGTTAGGAAAAGGCTAACCTGGCGATTTACACCACAGCTAGGTCTAAGATCAGTAGCTGCAGATACAAAATCTTTCCCATATTTCTTCTCGAAGATATTCTTAAGTGCAACAAGTTCCGGAATTTCAGAGCATCTAGGGGCTGCAAATATTAAGCTAGCAATTCCTTCTTTCAGATCTGCTGGACACTCCCTGGAATAAATTGGAAGCATCAGAATTTCAAGTAATACTTTATAATGGAAAAATGAGTTCCCCAATACTTCACCTTTGCTTTGCAATGATTGAGAGTCTGGACACAACTAATTCACAGAAGAGCTCAATGAACTCATTTGCAGCCAAAATATTCCGTTCTCTAATCACGTGCTCAACCTACAAAGCAACAAAGATCTTTAGCTGAAATTCACAAAATAGACATCCCAACTTCAAAAAGAAAAAATGGGATCTTATACATCAGTAACATCACCATGCCACCACTCTCAAGGTAAAAAAAAAAAAAAACTCTATTTTCACATCTCACACCTCCTCGAAAGTACAGAGATTAAATTATACTATTGAACCAATGCCCGTGAATCTTTACTGTTGTAAATAGTGGTGTAGAAGTCCCACAACATGTACATCTCTTTGTATCTCTCATATGATTAGTTATATAATGGAACCTTAGTTATATAATGGAACCTCCTATGTGTAGTTGACACATAGATTACAGTCAATACCTCTTGGGTCCTGATATTTAACATGGTATCCAGAGCCTGATAAGAGAAATCCTATTTTGCGTCTTTCCGGCGGACCCATTGTCCGCCAAGTAATTTTTTTTTTTAGGAAACTATTACTTTCGACAATTTCTATTAGAGTATAATATAAACCATTAAAAGGCCCTCACCCAACTTCAAAAAGAAAAATGGGATCTTATACATCAATAACATCACCATGCCACCACTCTCAAGGTAAAAAAAACTCTACTTTCACATCTCACACCTCCTTAAAAGTACAGAGATTAAATTATACTATTGAACCAATGCCCGTGAATCTTTACTGTTGTAAATAGTGGTGTAGAAGACCCATAACATCTCTTTGTATCTCTCATATGGTTAGTTATATAATGAAACCTCCTATGTGTAGTTGACACATGGATTACAATCAATACATCTTGGGTCCTGACATTTAACATGGTATCCAGAGTCTAATAAGAGGAATCCTAATCTGCGTCTTTCCTGTGGACTCATTGTCCGTGAAGTAAACTTTTTTTCAGGAAACTGTCACGTTCGTCAATTTCTGTTAGAGTATAATATAAACCATTAAAAGGCCCTCATCCAACAGCTTAAGCTTTTGAGTTGAATTGATTCTTTACATGGTATCAGAGCCTAGGTGCCATGAAAAAAAATATTTTACTCGGCAAACAATGGGTCTACCGGAAAGACACGGATTAAGATTCCTCTTGTTAGGCTTTGGATACCATGTTAAATATCAGGGACCTAAGAGGTATTTGACTGTTATCCATGTGTCAACTACACATAAGAGGTTCCATTATATAACTAACCAAATGAGATATACAAAGAGATGTACATAATGTGGGACTTCTAAACCACTATTTACAATACTCCCCCCTCAAGCTGGAGCATATGATGTGCTCCAAGCTTGTTACATATGTGATCTATCCTACACATAAGAGGTTCCATTATATAACTAACCAAATGAGAGATACAAAGAGATGTACATAATGTGGGACTTCTAAACTACTATTTACAACACTCCCCGTCAAACTATATGCTCCAAGCTTGTTACATATGTGACCTATCCTAGGCCCTTACATATGTGACCTATCTTGAGCCCTCTCAAAGACTTAGTGAATACATCAGCTAGTTAATAACAGCGACTATATCTCCTGAGAGAACTTCTCTAAGGAAATGACAGTCTATCTCAATATGTTTAGACTTTTCATGAAACATTGGATTGGATGCAATATGCAAAATAATGGGAGATGGCCAGTGTCTCCAAACTTGAATTCCTGTTTTAACCAAATGAGTTCACAGGTGGTTGTGGCCATAGAATAATATTCTGCTTCAGCACTTGAACTGGCAACTGTACTTTGTTTCTTGCTTCTCCAAGAAATTAAGTTATCTCCATCGAATACACAATACCCAAATGTGGATCTTCTATCAATGGGGGAACCTGCCAATCAGCATTGAGTATCCTATAACTCTGGTATAACCTTTGTTTTCATAGAGGAGACCTTTACCTAGAGCAGTCTTGATGTACTTGAGGATACTGTACTTGATCTGGCAATTGTACTTTGTTTCTTGCTTCTCCAAGAAACCAAGTTATCTCCATCGAATACTCAATACCCAGATGTGGATCTTCTATCAATGGAGGAACCTACCAATCAGCATCCGAGTATCCCACAACTCTGGTATAACCTTTATTTTCATAGAGGAGACCTTTACCTAGAGTAGTCTTGATGTACTTGAGGATACAAATCATTGCATTCCAGTGATCTTCACAAGTAGAGTTCAATAACTGACTGCAAAGGAGATGTCTGGTCGAGTAACTGTGAGATAGATCAATTTCCCAACCAATATTCTATACCTTTCTGGATCTAAAAATAACTCTCCCTGATTTGCAGAAGCTTGATATTTGGATCCATAGATGTATCGACGGACTTAGCCTTCAACAGAGTTGTCTCCTTAAGAATGTTCACAACATATTTTCTCGGTTATAGTACAATGGCGTCTTTGGATTGGGCCACCTCTATCCCTAAGAAATACCAGAGTCTCCCAAGTTCCTTTGTCTTAAAATGTTGGTAGAGATGTTGTTTCCCAACCGACTGCAAAGGAGATGTCTAGTCGAGTAACTGTGAGATAGGTTAGTTTCCCAACCAATATTCTAGACCTTTCTGAATCTGAAAATAGCTTCCCCTGATTTGGCAGAAGCTTGATATTTGGATCCGTAGAAGTATCGACGGGCTTAGCCTTTAACAGAGTCGTCTCCTTAAAGATTATCCACAACATGAGTCTTCCAAGTTCTGTTGTCTTAAAATGATGGCAGAGATGTTGTTTTACCTTAGTTATGTCATGATGATCGTTACTTGTAATGACAATATCATCAACATATACCACCAAATAAATAGAACCTGAATCAGAGTGACTATGAAATACTGAGTGATCAGCCTCACTCCGAGTCATGTCAAACTGTTGTACAACAGTGCTAAATCTTCCAAACTAGGCCTGGGATGACTGCTTGAGACCATACAAGGACTTGTGGAGACAACAGACTAGGCTAGACTCCCCTTGAGCAACAAACCCAAGAGAATGTGTCTCCATAGTCGAGTCCAACCTCTTGGGTTTGTTGCTCAAGGAGAGTCTAATGTAGTTTGTCGTCTTCGTAAGTCCCTATACGACAGTGCTAAATCTTCCAAACCAGGCCTGAGATGACTGCTTGAGACCATACAGGGACTTACGGAGATGAAAGACTAGGCTAGACTCCCCCGAGCAACAAACCCAAGAGGGTGGACTCGATTATGGAGACATATTCTCTTGGGTTTGTTGCTCAAGGAGAGTCTAATGTAGTGTGTCGTCTCCGTAAGTCCATGTACGGTCTCGAACAATCTCCTTGGGCCTGGTTTGGAATATTTAGCACTGTTGTACAGCAGTTTGACATGACGAGTGAGGATGATCACTCAATATTTTATAATCACTTTGATTCAGGTTCTATTTATTTGGAGGTATATGTTGATGAATTGTCATTACAGGAAATGATCATGGCATAAATCAGGTAAAACAACATCTTTGCCATCATTCTCAGACAAAAGAACTTGGAAGACTCCGATATTTTTTAGGGATAGCAGTGGCACAATTCAAAGCACTCTCAGGAGGTATAGTCATTAGTTTTGTCAACTCAAATGATCAACTACCTGATGCATTCACTGTGTCATTGAGAGGGCATAGGATAGAACACATGTAACAAGCTTGGTGCATATGATCTATATGCTCTAGCCTGAGGGGGAGTGTTGTAAATAGTGGTTTAGAAGTCCCACATCATGTACATCTCTTTGTATATCTCATTTGGTTATTTATATAATATATACTCCTATGTGTAGTTGACACATGGATTACAAGCAATACCTCTTGGATCATGATATTTAACATTTACATTAGACAAAATTTCACACACTCATCCTTCATAACACGAAAGGTCATTATTTAAGAATAATTTTCCGTAAACAATTGGAAAATTACATTTAGCCTCCTCCAAATGCCCGAGACAGCTATATTGTAGAATTCCAAGAAATTTGACCGAGCAATAAGCATAACAATTTTTTCAGTTTTCAACCATCAATTAAAAATAGCTGCATTCCTTCATTCCCTCAAAGTCTGTAACTATCATCAATTAAAATCTAACACTCACGAAGCACGTTCACCTCCGTTCTACTGAATAAACATAACCATCTAATTCCCTTTCTATTCACAGCAACAATAATAAAAACTACAATAACTGTCTATTCTGAATCAACGTAAAGTCTCAGTTTTTACTTTTAAAAGAGAGAAAAAAAAATGAAATTACCCTGACTCGAGCCGTGGCATCTTGACCAGAACGGAGAAGAAGAGCAATGTCTCTTCTCATCTGCCTAACCACCACCTCCCTTTTGTTCCTCAGCAGCTTGATCCTCGCCACAGCCATCTTCGCCGCCGTTTTGCTGCAAAACGACAATAAAAATGAATTTGAACTCCAAAACGCTTCCCCGTTTGGCGACCCCAAGAAAATGAAGCATAAAAAGAAAGTAACTTTTGTTTTTCCTCAATGAGTGAGAAGAAGGTGTACCATTTGGAGGAGTTGAAGCCTAAACGGAGGAGTGAGAGAGTGAGCTTCATGAGCCTCTTGGCGCTCGCGACCGTCATGGCGAAGTGGCAGAGTGAACGAGAATAATGCTTTTGGGGGTTTAAGGAGAGAAGAAGAGCAACGGTCTGCTGAAAAGGAAATAAGTTCTTAATGTTAGTAAAAGTGGATATTCTTGTCGTTTTTTTCGGAACAATGGGGCAATTACTTTGTGGGAAAATGTAGCCGTTGAGAATGAAGCTCCGATTTGTGTTGGATACGAATCCAATGCAGCGAGCCATGTACTGTGGAATCTGGTAGCTATCGTACTGCCACGTCGGTGAACTAGAGATTCGCGAGACCTACCAACTAAGGCACACATACAAGGGTAGAATAGTCGAGTAAAAATGTAGTGCTCCGGGTCACTTTGGATTTAGTGGGGCAGAGGATAGAGAAAGAAAAAAAAAATAGAGGAGAGAAAAAAAAAATTTAAATTAAATTAAATACAAGTGTTATATTTTCATTAGATTGACCACAAAGTTTATGAGGACATTAAATTTTTTCAGAATAGTCATCTAAAAAATAATTAGGGTTATTTAAGTTATTAATTTTGTCTATTATTATATCATCAAATAATGAATTTATTTTTGAGGAGGGATATTCTTACTACCAAAACTTTCTACTACCAAATTCACTACCTATCTAATCACCATTAGATCAACATTTTCTCTTTTTTTTAAATTTTTTTAACATTCTCTCTCTTTGATCCAACGATGATTAGATTGGTAGTAAGTTGGTAGTGAAAAATTTTGGTAATCAAAATATCCTCCCTCGTTATTCTTTATCTGTTCTATATAAAGTGTTTCACATTAATCTGGTTTTTAATTTTTTTTAAAGTATTTTTTATTATTTTGTGAAATCATACATTGACCTGTAACCTGTTAATGAAGTAAATGTAGATAATCTAATTATTAGTTAGGAATTATGATATATCACTAATCACTTCATCTTGCGTTCTGACAAATACTTGAAAAGCCAGAACCGCTAATAATTTTTTATTAAATATAATTAACGACAATTTATGATTTTATATTGATAATAAATTGAAATTAAAAAATATAGTAATTATTATCAATTTATTGACTACCAAAAAAAATATCAGTTTATTAACCCAACTTAGTTACTAATTAAATTTCCAAGGATTTGCTTGCGTTAGATATTTAAATCCTCTCTCAAGCAAAATTTTTAAAAAAAATTGGGATCCATAAGATGTGTCTTTCTCCTAAAATGAAGATTAGTCTCATCATTCTTTCGGTAACAAAACTTAATGCACATGTTGTTCCAATGAGGAGTACCCTTCAGACCGTATTTCAAGAACAAGATAATCGGAGGAAGTTGAAAGAAGATATATCCAAGTTATACCAAATATATATACATATATATATATATATATATATATATGGGCAGGATATTCTTACACCGGTGTAAGAGTTAGAAGTCTTACATTCAATCTTGACCATTGATCCACTTGTATCCAATGGCTCACATTACTAAAAAATTTGAGCCCTTAGATATAAGTGGAATCAACGGACAAGATTGAAAGTGTAACTTACACTGGTGTAAAATGATCCTGACCCATATATATATATAGGGGTCAACATTTCTCAAGCAGCTTGAGATAAGTTTATCTCCAGCTAGCCCCAAAACTACGTCGTTTTGATTAATGAAGGGTGTTTATGTAATTCTACGTAAATTAATGAAGGGTGTTATTATAATTTTATTTATTTTTATATCATATACATTTTACTGAAACACCCTTCATTAATTCACCTACAATTAAATAAATACCCTTCATTAATCAAAACGACGTAGTTTTGGGGCTAGCTTGAGATAAACTTATCTCAAGCTGCTTGAGAAATGTTTACCCCATATATATATATATATATATATATATATATATATAGGCTTATCATTTCTCAAGCTACTAAATCATAACCATACAAAGATGGATCAGTGGTGATAAAGGAAGAGGGAGAAAAATGGAATCATAACCATTCAAAGGTGAATCAATAAATATAAAGAAATAAATAATCAAAACGACGTAGTTTTGGGGTGGACAGAGATAAACTTATCTCAAGCCGCTTGAGAAATATTTTTCCCTATATATATATATATATATATATATATATATATATATATATATATATATATATATGAGGCGGGATCATCTTACACCGGTGTAAGAATAATAAGTCTTACACCAAATCTTAATCATTGATTTTCTGTATCTAACGCTTAAGATTTATTAAGTCTCACTCATTAATTAATTTTTAATTCCCAATAAATCTCAATCATTAGATGCATGGAAATCAACGGTTAAGATTTGGTGTAAGATTTATTATTCTTACACCGGTGTAAGTTGATCCTATCCCTATATATATATGAGTTCGCTTTTTCTGCAGTTACTGCAGATAAGTTATCTGCAGTAAACCCAATATGATGTCATTTTGGGACGAGAATCATGGTGTTTTTGTAATTTTAATTTATCTCAGGATTATTATAATCTTTATAATTATAATTTTTTTAATTTTTCAATCTCAAAACGACGTCATTTTGGAAGTAAATGCAGATAACTTATCTACATTAACTGCAGAAATATTTTTCTATATATATAGATATGCAGTATATTCTTACACTGGTGTAAGAGTTAGAAGTCTTACACCCAATCTTGACCATTGATCCACTTGTATTTAATTGCTCAGATTACTAAAAAATTAGAACCCTTAGATATAAGTAGGATCAACGGACAAGATTGAGAGTGTAACTTACACTGGTGTAAAATGATCTTGATCCAGAAATATATATATATATATATATATATATATATATATCAATTTATTATGATATATTAAAGGATTCATGTTGCATACCAGAAGATCTCTCTTATTGTAGAGGCACATGTGGTGGGCCAACCATTTATAAAAAAAAAGTGTCACAATTTTTGATAGATCTGTTGTAGATAAAATTTCTCTTATATTACATAAGAGTAATTTTTTCCTATGTTATTGAGAAAATTTTGATTTGTGAAATCAAGTGACATCAACAATTAATGTGCAATATATAAGTCTATTATATATTAATTAATAATATAATATAAATATCTAACATATATTAGATAAAATAAGATTTATGCCTTCAAATGATCAAATCCCATGTCTCACACACAAATATAAAATCAATACATATGTCTAATAAACGTAAAACGAACAAACCGAAGAACATAGTTGCTGTCGCAGATTAGTAGGATTATCACATTCACAACTAAGATTGCCGCTAAGGGCCTTTATTCCACAAATCGAAGGATTGGGTTTAGGTTCGCACGACATGGAAGAGAACCTGACCTCACTAAAAAATACTACTCTACTTAAAGCGATTATTATTATTATTTTATATTATTATTATTTTAGGCAAAATCTTAACAACATAATATCCTCTATTTCAAGGCATAAAATTACAATACTCAAATTCAAACAATAAGATGCTGATTAGGATGTCCTTACTAAATATATCCTTGTCATTCATCTAATATTCTACAAATCCATGTAACATTACCGTTATGTATAGCCCCAAACTGTGTCGGCAATAAACATTCAATTGCTTCATGTCTTCAACTAGCAATCATACGCATTCATTGAATGTATCAACATTTTTTTTATTAAAATTTCGCAGCGAATGGGATAAAAATTTCATACTTTTTAGGGCCATTCCCTTGTTAAGGTTACTGTTATGGGCCATTGCCCATTGGCCCACACGCGTTTGAGGAACAAGCCCACTAAATATAAAGATTATGTTATGGGCTAGTGTAGGAAGGCCCAATTACTATCTAAGGGTATTTTATTATTAAGAGCATTAGTATTTGATGTATTTCATTATCTGTATGATGTAAGGATGTTTTAAATAGCCTACTGGCCAATAGGAATGGTATGCATATTCAGAAAATACTCTCTCTCTCTAATTCTCCTTCTCTCTCTAAATTCCTCATCTCACTGTTAAGAACTATGTTACATTGGTGCTTTTGAGCTCCTACCCATGGCTGAAAATACCCGTTTACGTGACTTGTCAACTCAGCTACAGAATCATGACCAACGATTTACCACAATGGAACGAACAGTAGATCATCGCTTGGAAACTTTTGAAGTGGCTCAGAATCAACGTTTTGAAGAACAGAATCATCGCGTTGATACCGTTTCTCATCAGATCCAAGATATGCTTGGATTATTACAAACCTTGCAGGTTCAGATTGCGAATCTGAACCCTACTACGCAACAGGGTATTTTGGGGGCTGGCCCTGTCCGTCCCGCTGGTCCGATCCGCGCGATGAAGATGGATTTCCCACGTTTTGCTTCCGGAGACCCTGGTCCCTGGTTATTCGCTGTCGAACGGTATTTCCTTTACTACCAAGTTCCAGATCTCGATCGTCTGGCTTTGGTTTCCTTCAATCTGGATCTACCTGCTTCTTGTTGGTTTGAAGCTTGTTTTGGACATGGGCATTTCCCAGATTGGCCTACCTTTGTGACGGCTATACACCAGCGTTTTGGTCCTTCTGAATTTGAGGATTCCTTAGGCTCCCTTGCAAAGCTTCAGCAATCTGGCTCCGTCTTGGAATTTCAGACGGCTTTTGAAACTATTGCACGTCGAATTCCAGATCTGACTCCTATTACCCGTAAGAGCCTCTTTATTTCGGGGTTAAAACCCCACATTCGACGCTCCGTCTTGGTTCACCATCCTTTGGATGTCACCGCTGCATTTGCTTTTGCCAAAATTTATGAAGAACAGTTTGCCGAAGTTCGTCAAACTAAACCTTGGCAAAATCGTTCCACTTACACCTCACCACCTATTGCAGCCACACCCATTACAACTGTTAACCCTAATAGTACATTTAAACCACCATTGTCCTTGCCTTCTATTCCAATTAAGCATTTATCTCCAGCAGAACGGCAAGCTCGAAGGGAGAAAAACCTTTGTTACAATTGCGATGAAAGGTTCGTGGTTGGCCATCGTTGTAAGGGTCGTCCGTCACTCCTGTACTTGGATGGCACAGAGGAGGACCCCCCAGACTTATCGATCGACCCACCACTTCTGGAACCATCAGTGGAGGAACCTGATCCCATCATTTCCGAGCCTGCTCATGAAATTAGCTTTCATGCCCTTTTCGGTCATCAGTCTGCAAACTCGTTTCGTTTGCAAGGGACCATGGTGGGACAACCTGTTCAGATCTTAATCGATGGTGGTAGTACTCATAATTTCATCACACTACGTATGGCCTCTCATTTGCATTTAACATTGCATGCTATATCACCGTTTCAAGTGCATGTCGGAAATGGTGATGCACTGTTATGTTCAGCTTCTTGTAGAGCTGTTTCTGTGGGTATTCAATCTTACCAATTTACTGTTGACTTGTATGTAATTGATTTGAAAGGAGCTGATGTAGTTTTAGGGGTTCAGTGGTTGTCTACTCTTGGCCCTATTGTGACTAATTATGCAGATTTAACTATGTCATTCACTCACAAGCAGACCCAAGTTGTTCTACGTGGTGACGTTCATCCTCCTTCCCACATTACTCCCTCTCAGCTGCACAAAATGGTGTTGCAAGACTCAATTGCTTCATGTCTTATGTGTTACTCTGCGGTTTCGGTGTTGCCACACCACTCTCCACTGGATAGTACAATGACTACGGCTTTCACCTCTCTACTGGATGAGTTTAGTGATGTTTTCAGGGAACCATCTCAATTACCTCCGGACAGAGACTACAATCATCGCATCCATCTCATTCCCGATGCCAAGCCTGTTCAAGTGCGGCCGTACCGTTATCCGCACTACCAAAAAAATGAGATCGAAAACTTGGTGGAGAACATGTTACTCAAATGGGTCATACAGCCCAGTCATTCATCTTTTAGTTCACCTGTTTTATTGGTTAAGAAGCGTGATGGTACTTGGCATTTTTGTGTGGATTACAGGGCACTCAACGCCATTACTGTACAGGATAAGTTTCCAATTCCTACAATCGATGAACTATTGGATGAGTTACATGGGGCTACCATTTTTTCGAAGCTAGACTTGCGATCCGGTTATCATCAGATTCGCATGCAAACTGAGGATATTCATAAAATGGCTTTTCGCACTCATCATGGTCATTATGAATTTCTAGTGATTCCTTTTGGCTTATCTAACGCCCCTTCAACGTTCCAATCCACCATGAACGCCATTTTTACTTCATTTCTGCACAAATTTGTGGTGATATTTTTCGATGACATCCTGGTTTACAGTTCTTCTGGGACATTGCATTTAGAGCATTTACAGGCTGTTTTCAAGATTTTACGGGCTCATGCTTTATATGCAAAAAAAGAGAAATGTTCCTTTGCTCAATCTGCAATTCCTTATTTGGGTCATGTCATTACGAGCCAAGGGGTTGCTCCTGACCCGGATAAATTACAAGCCATAGTGGAATGGCCTGTTCCGAACTCGGCTACCCAATTACGGGCATTTTTGGGCATCTTGGGTTACTATCGGAAGTTTATACCTAAATATGCGTCTTTAGCAGCGCCGTTGACCGATCTCTTATCCAAACAAGGGTTTAGATGGACGGATACGGCCACTGAAGCGTTCCACCGCCTTAAACAACTGTTGGTTACAGCTCCAATTTTAGTGTTACCAGATTTTTCAGAAAAGTTTGTGGTGGAAACTGATGCCTCAGGAGTGGGCATCGGGGCTGTACTCCTTCAGAAGGAATTGCCGATTGCTTTTTACAGCCGCAAATTATCTCCCACTATGCAGAGACAATCTGTGTACGTGCGCGAAATGTTTGCTATTACTTCGGCTGTTAGCAAGTGGCGTCAATACTTATTGGGTTCTCAATTTATAATTAGAACTGATCACAAGAGTCTACATAATCTGATGAATCAGATCATCCAGACTCCGGAACAGCAGCAGTTTTTGTCTAAGCTTCTGGGTTTCAACTATACGATCACATACAAAACGGGCAAGGCCAACATAGTGGCCGACAGCCTTTCCAGGCTACCAGAGGGGGACACGATGAATTCGAACCCCCATTTCTTGGCCATTTCAGGCCCATCACTCAACTATTCCACTATTTTACAGTCCGAGTACAATCAAGATCCTCACACTGAGGCAATTTTACAGGAAATTCAAGACAACCCTAATGCAATGACTGACTGGCACTTCAGGAACAGCATTCTCTTTCATCGTTCCAGAATATTTCTTCCAGCACAATCTTCGCTAATTCCTCACATATTGCATGATTTTCATACGTCTGTGTTGGGCGGCCATTCAGGTACTCAAGCAACCTTCCAACGCATCACCAGCCATTTCACCTGGACAGGAGTACACAAACATGTTAAGGAATATATCCAGCAATGTGAACTGTGTCAAAAATTAAAGGCCCCAAACCATGCCCCACTGGGATTACTCCAGCCCATTACAACCCCAGAGTCCTTATGGACTCAACTTAGCATGGATTTCATTACCCATTTACCTCCGTCTGCTCAACACACTGCTGTGCTTGTAGTGGTGGATCGGTTTTCCAAGGCCGCACACTTCATCGTTATGCCAACACACTATTCAGCACCCAAGGTGGCCCAATATTTTTGGGATTTTGTCGGCAAGATCCATGGCATGCCCGAGTCCATTATCTCTGATCGCGACCCCATCTTTTTGAGTGACTTCTGGCGTTCTCTGTTCAAGCTACATGGCACCAAACTCAATTTCAGTTCTAGTTACCACCCACAAACTGATGGGCAAACAGAAAGAGTGAATGGATGTCTGGAAAATTACCTGCGCGCGTTTTGTCACGCTCAACCTTCCACATGGTCGCGATTTCTTAGTCTGGCCGAGTTCCACTACAATACGTCTTTTCACTCTTCGACGGGCTTCACCCCATATCAAGTTATGTTCGGAAAGCCACCACCGAATCTCTTAGCTTATTGTCTAGGCTCCTCCAAGAATGAAGCCGTAGATGCAACGTTAGCCCAGCGGACGCACCTTATAAGCACCCTCAAGGAAAATCTGTTTCGAGCACAACAGTCAATGAAGGCGCAATCTGATAAGAAAAGAAAAGATTGGAACTTTACCTCGGGTGATTTGGTTTTGGTTCGATTACAGCCGTATAGACAACTTTCCCTGGCGCGTCGTTCGTCACAGAAATTAGCCTTGCGTTATTATGGACCCTTTGAGGTTGTCGATCGGCTCGGTCCAGTGGCCTACCGCCTGAAGCTCCCTTCCACGGCCAAGATCCACCCGGTGTTCCATGTTTCCTTGCTCCGCCCATTCCGTGTCAGAAAACCCTTCAAGGTTCATCCTTTACCCTTCTCTGACTCGGACCAGCCGTCGAAACATATTCCATGTGCCTTGATCGATGCTAGGACTATCTGGCGTAAGGAAGAGCTGGTTCCCCAGGTGTTGGTTCAGTGGACGCATCTTCCTCTGGAAGATTCCACATGGGAAGATACCGCGGTGATATTAACCACCGCGCACTCCAATCTTGCGGGAAGGGAGTACCTTGAAGTCAAGCCTCCAGATTCGACAGCTACTGAGGTAACTAACAAAACTCAACCACAACAAGTTTCGGTTTCTAACAACGGGAAGGGAACGACCAAGCAGCTTTTTAGCATGCCACCAAGGTCACAGGCGGTTTTACAGGAGGTTATGCTGGAGTCACCAGCGAACAAACAGCCACGGGAGGAAAACAAAAGGAAAGAGACGAAGGAACTGAAGGAGAAGAAGGAACTGAAGGAGGAGAGCAAAGGGAAGGAGCATACAGAACTGAATGACATTGAACTCACTTCGTGGTCTTCAAAATCAGACCCTAACACCTACCTACCTGATCCAACGCTCCAAATTGCTTCTCCAATGTCGGCAACATCTCCACCGTCCAACGCATTGGGTGAGATCCAGCTGTCTCCCACAAATAACAGTCATCCGACGGCTCACAGCTCGCAACCCTTCTCAAGGTCATCTCCACCGTCCAACGCGGTGAGTGTGATCTAGCTGTCTCCCACAAATAAGAAGCATCTGACGGCTAGCAGCTCTCAGCTTCTTTCAAGGCCATCTCCACCGTCCAGATCCACCGCTCCAGCTCCCAATGATTTTAGGTCACGGATTGATCCGCACAAACCCAACCCAGGACAGGCCCAACCGCACATGATTTCGGGCCTTGAGGACAAGCCCGCGTTTGCAGGGGCAGGTGATGTTATGGGCCATTGCCCATTGGCCCACACGCGTTTGAGGAACAAGCCCACTAAATATAAAGATTATGTTATGGGCTAGTGTAGGAAAGCCCAATTACTATCTAAGGGTATTTTATTATTAAGAGCATTAGTATTTGATGTATTTCATTATCTGTATGATGTAAGGATGTTTTAAATAGCCTACTGGCCAATAGGAATGGTATGCATATTCAGAAAATACTCTCTCTCTCTAATTCTCCTTCTCTCTCTAAATTCCTCATCTCACTGTTAAGAACTCTGTTACAGTTACAAATGGCGATTTAGATTAGCGGATGTTGTTTGTGTCATGTCTAGATCTAACATAAATACACATATTTACAACTCAAATCATGTCACAATTTGCTGTCATATTTTTTTAATAAATTAATCAGCTTTGGAGTCATACTCATCTCAATTCAAGCTACACTTAAAACTTATTTTAGCTATACTCTGTAGATTTTTTATTTATGTATGCATTTTTGCATAGTTATAACTACATTAGCTCTGTAATTGAGGGGAGCAGGATGGGACTGGGAATGACAGCCCATAAATTGGGTAGTAGATAAGAATAATGGCACTCTTAATGTGACAGCCCACAAAAGTATTCAATGCTTTTGAAAATAAAAAGATTGGGTGTATACTGGAAAAAGAGAAGAAATAATAAAAGATAAAAAAGAAACTCTATCTGTACATTTGGAAATTATAAGCAAGGTTTATGTGGAACCTCTGGGATGCAGAAAGCCTTATTGAACTCGAGTTCTTAACTACTCATATTCAACCTCAAGGAGAAAGTATATTCAGAAAAGAAACTCGAACATTAATCAGGCGCTTAAACAAGCATTCCAATCCATTTTCAATCCTTTCAATGCCTACCACCAAAGCTTCTAGCCTTCCATGTGCAGATTGAATCTTCTCAGCTTCAGCATCTTTGCTCAAATTATCCATAATCAAGCTGTTAAGTGCCAAGTCCACCTTTTCCAACTCATTTATATTTTCCTGTTGATTATTGCAAGCAAACACCCCTTTCTGCACCAATCTTGACACAAATGCCCACTTACTAATAACCTTTGATTTCAAGATTGGTGAAGAAAGAAACACAAGTAGTGACCGAAAGATGTAGCTGGTGATCAAACTAGCTTCTCTGATCACTCTTACCACAGCAGAAAGGTGGCTATTAAGATCCAAAAGAGAAGAGGCCCCAAATGACTCATCTATCTGCTTCAATAAAAGCAGAGATTTTGTGCACTCCTTCCTCATGTTCCTTCTGAGGCTCCAATATACAGAGAGATTGCATTCAATGCCTAAATCTCCAATCTTTCTCCTTCGAAGTGATGACTGAAGCTCTTCAACACTTCCTTTCATTAATAAAATGGCATCTCTTGTTTTACCCAATAGGTCCAAGAATCTTACTGGGTAATCCAAAAGCTCGTTGACCCATTTCTCATTATGGTGCTGGGATAGTGCTTGTTGGGTCAATGGCAATTTTAAAAGATCTTCTATGTGTTTGTACAACTCTGCTAGGCCACATAGACCGTAGCAAATTGTTTCAACCTTGGATGTTGATGATGTTTCCCAAGATTTAAGCTTGATGAGCTCCTCTTCAATTCGAATTGTGCTTGGATGTGATCTAGTTGGTAAGCTAATAGATCTAACTCCATACCCGCTAGAATGCTTTAGGGAAAAAGTAGCCATACTTGCTTTTTTCATCATTAAGGGTACCAAAGTTTCGCATGTACTCAATGATATATTGTGCTTTCCTATTTATGCTTACAGATTTTAGGAAAAGGTGAAAGTCCAGAAGTATCTGTAGGCCACTCCTTGATGCCATTTGGTAAATGAACATGTGAAGGTGCTATTCAGGGTTTGGATTTCCTGTGACGTGGTTATGCTTCACGTCTTCCATCAGCAATACAATTAGCCACCCATTTAAACTTAACCAAAAAAAATGTATATAGTACTGATATTTTTAAAAATTTATATAAAATATAAAAAAATATAATTAAAAAAAAATTAGAATTAATTTAAAGAGGAAGGTTATAATTATAATTTTTTTTTTTACAACATCTTACAACCATATCTTATCACACCGTTGATTTCCGCCAATCAATAGTTATTATTTTCGCAAATTAAACTCATTAATTAATTATTAATTCAAAATAAATGATAACCGTTAATTGGCGAAAATTAACGGTGATAAGATATGATTATAAGAGTTTGTAAATAAAAAATGTTGTAATTATAACATTCCCCTAATTTAAAACATATAAACTAAAAATATTTAAATTATTTTAAATATGTTCTTCATTAGTTTAAAATATCTGAATTTAAAATTAAAAGAATGGTGACACATACCATTTTTATAGAGAAAACAAACTACAATATTAAATATCCCTTAATTATTAAGATAATAAATTCTAATTTAATATGTAAATTTAATATGTAAAACAGGATTTTCAAATTACTTTTTAAAATCTTTTGCTATATTAGTTAAAGTTTAATTTTTTAAACGAGATAAGTGCAAGATATAATGTGAAAATATTTAGAAAAATACAAATAATCAGACGATTAACATTATATGAAAGAATTTAAAAAAATCTAAAAAATAATAATATGTGAAATAAAATAAAATATTAACAAAGTACTTAATAGAAAAAAAACACGTAACTAATTACGAAAGAGACTTTATTGAAAAAATAATAATTTTTTTTTTTGGTGAAACAAAAAAAATTTAATTTAATACACAGTGGAATTACGTATAAGCAAGGCGCATCACATAATTTAGCTTGTTTTATACGATGGAGACTCCAAAGACCAACCCCTCTGCCTCAACTTCTATCTTCGTGAATTTAAGTCGCCGCTTGGTTTTAATTCATAAAAGTCGGTTACAATTAAAGCTTGTCTGTCAAAGTTCCCTGCACTTCGATTGAGGACTAATATTGAAAGCTGGGTTTTATAATTCTCATTCAACATGAGAATCACAATTTTCCTATACATCTTTCAATTTTCGTGCTGATATGGGTCCTACATATAATTTTTTTTAAGACATGGATCCCACATACTTTTTATCTCTATAACATGAGATTTCAATTCTCTTTCACAATGATAATTATAAAACCCTTGCAAGTTATGGACATAACACGACTCAACACAGTTAATCGTTTTTTTCCCGTATATATACGTGCTTACAGAATTAGATACTAAAATAAATAAATAAATTGACAATTTTCTATGGAAAAAAGCGCGCGTTATTACAGTGCTATGTGAAGCAGAAAAACTTATATTCAGCGGAGGGAATTTTTCTGTGTTTGGAGGCTTCACGTGGTCCTTTCACGTAAGAGGTGATATGAGAATAAAAAATTATTTTTTATTTCATCTTTCTATTCTCTCGTCATAAATTGTATGATTTTGATTGATTTAAACAACATAGTAAATGATGATTCAAATCACTGAAATTCTTCGCCGCGGAGAGATAAAAGGAGTGGCCTTCATCCGCATTTCTCTCTCTTTCCTCTATATTCTCTCTCTATTTTTTATGTCGTTTTTTGTTTTTATTTTCACACATAAGGATTCGTCTCTTGCAAAAGATCCTATACAATAGATTGAATTAAATTAATTCCAAACCAAAGATTTAATATAACTTTTATACTGCAAAAAACATATGAGAATAACAAAATTCATACTTTAATATGCGACACTTAGCTACCACTCTCCCATTGTCCATTCTGCCGGCCTTAAACTAATAATTCTCTTTTACATGAATTTATAATATTAAATTTCTATTGAAATGGATGTGGCACCAAGATTTCGAAATACAAGCACAAGCATAAATGAAATAATGGCAAACATAGTTTGTAAGCTATAATTTGATTTAATAGAAAAAAAAAACAATTATGGTTTGAAACCCAAAATCGTGTTCACAACTAAATCATAGCTTGTGTGTTATGCTGTGATTTGGAAACTGCAGACTTTAATCTAAACATGTTATAAAGTGACCTGCTCAATACATTTTAATTTACCACGGGCTTGGTTCTTATAATAGTCAATTAGGTCAAATGACAAAGGCTAGTAGTCCCATTTCAGATCTGTTACCATATTCTGTTTTTTTTTTTATTTTTAAGATATGGCTTAACTTCTGGAAAGTAGGAACACAACTTTCAAGTGGCTTCGAGAATGACTTTTTCAATGCTTTTGGTCCACGATTGATACATTAAGCATTATTTAATCAAAAGGCACAATTCCAGAAATTGAGCTGGGGAATTTAAGAGGAAATGGGAATGATATGTACTCCTACCAAATTTTTAAACTTACACAACAATATACAGAGAATATTAATGCCATTTAAAATTGGGTTTTATAAGAGTTATGTTGTAGAAAAAATGATTGTGTTATGTTATAGAGATTCGTTTTGCATGTCAGAATTTTTTTTTGCTGTGGGTCCCACAAAAATGTTGTGTGTGTAGGAAATTTTTTGTTGTCATGTTAAATGATATATGATAAACCTTTTAAAATTTAACATGCTATTATGACAGAAGATAGACTTTCAGCCAAAGAACTTGAATGCTTAAGAATGACACAAAAATTGTAGAGTTAATGTTGATTTGGAATTATTATATGCAATTACTTGCACAAAGGGGTTATTGTATGAAGCGAATTTTGAAACTTATATCAAGTTAAAATTTTAAATAATGCAAAATAATTGTGTATTTTATACTCTGTCCGAAGGGGAAGTTTATAGTATATTAATTACTTTGTTGAAATTATTTAATTGTCTATAATTAATATAATTGCATTTATGTAATAAACATACTTTTGATATGAACAATGTCGTAATAGAATTGTTGATTGGATTGAATTATGATGAATAGAGATGAGATCTAGATTTTTCCTTATGAATATAGATCTTGATAAGGCATTGTGTTAAAGCTAGCCTATAAGTAACATAGAGGTACACTTGAACATGTTTTTAGTGGGAGATATATAATTGATTTTATCTAATCTTGAAGTTATTGTGAGGTTAGTGGGAGAAAATTCTCTTTACTTGTATGTGAATGACATAATTCTTAAGCATATTGAAATAGATTTCCTGTTAGTTGAACCTTTAACTAAAGGACTTAGGCCCATGGTATTTAAATACATTTTGAGAACATGGGCATTGTGGTTTCTTTTGATATACTCAGTGTCATTGAGACCACCGTGCCTATGGTTGACACTATATTAAAGTTTGAGACATGATAATAAAATTATGTTACATATCATATAGTAGAACATATTTTCATATTTTAGAAGGGACAGGAACCCACCCTAACCACCCATGTAGGTCCGCGCTTGCCTGCTACCCTCGCTTATTGGACATTCTGCGCCAAACAGTATGACTAATTTAGATTGTATAGGTAGAGAATAAGTTAAATGTAAACTTTTGGTATTTTGAGAAAATATGACTAACAAGAGAAGTAAGACAACTAAATATAATAGTGTACACAATTTCTTTGTATTTCATTGTATACATGTACAAATCGTTGAGGTAAAATTTTTCATTCCTCAGCAGATCCCTAAAATTTGGATGCTGATTGGGAGAGAAAAATTGGCACTAAAATTACTCTATTGGGAGATTATGTTCAAAAGGGAGGCTCTAGTTTTAATCAAGCGCCTAAATATCCTCTCCAAACCATTCTCAACATTTTCAATGGCATTCTCCAGAGTCTCTAATCTTTCATGTGTTGTCTGCATCCTTTCACCATTAGTACCTTCATTTAGAAGGGTACTTAAAGCTGCTTCCACACACTGCAACTCGTTAACATTCTCCGAGTTATGTTCACAAGATATGACCCCCTTGTGCATCAATTTTGACACCAGCAACCATTTGGTTGCCTTTGACTTTGATGAAGACACTGTCAAGAATGTCAAAAGGAATTGGAAGATAGACAAGTTCATAATAATGACTTCCCTAAGCACTCTAATCACAGCACAAATATGATGATCAAAATCCAAGAGTGGGGATACCCCAAATTTGCTTTCCATATGCTTCAAAGATGTGATCAACTTCTTGGCATTCTTCTTCATATTCTTTGTGAAGAAATTGTATTCAGCAACACTTTTTTCAATACTTGAATCCCCTTTCCTTCTTCGAAGAGCAGAATGAAGGGATTGAACATTTTCCTTAATTTGTAACATGGTGTCCCTTGTGATGCCACAGATATCCAAAATTATCAATGTTCCATCCAATATCTCTTCCACGCATTTCTCACCTTGATGGTGAGAAATAACTTGGTGGGTTGATGCCATGTTGAGAAGAGCTTCCAAGCAAATATACAAATCTTCAAGCAAAGACAAGCCAGTGCCAATGGACTCTGATGTGGACATGGATGTTCCTTCCCAAGTTTTGAGCTTGCTCAGCTCCTCTTCTACTCTAATAGTACTAGGATGAGATCTACAAGGCAAACTAATTGAGCGAACATTAAACTTGCTTGCCATGGTTTCTCTTTTTGTTTCTTTTCAATGGAAGCTCAACTTTGGGATGCTCTTACTTGGTCCTTGAGACTCTCTTTTTATAAAGGACACTTCCAGTTCATTCCTAGATCCATAGGGGAAAAAAGAAAAAAGAAAAAAGAAATAAAAAAAGAAAGAAGAACCATAGATCAACACGTGGGGCATGTGCGTTTCCCTTCAATTTTGGTGAACTTGTTACATCTTTACCCGACATTATGCTCAATTATATATATGTGATATTCTATTGGCCACAAGGGTAGTGAAATAGGTTTGAGCCTTGAGGTGTACACCTGGCTTGTTCTCCGTGGGTTGATAATCAGAAATCTTCATTAGTCATCACCTAGCTTGAGATCCACAATAATTTGAGCTATAGATAAGCTTTTAGAATTCCAAGAACAATGGGTCTATGAGTGAGTTTAATAATGGGTGCACGAGTGGCATGTATTCCTTATTCATGTCTCCTTTGGTTTTAATCATGCTCGCACAATTGCGTTACTAAGATGAAGAATCTTTACATTTTCTTGAGCAATCTTGAAGTACGTGAAGGAGGACGCGTATCCTGCTGGTAGGAATTGAAAGTAAACTGGCCTTTGAAGGCCGATGCATGTAAGGTGTAAAACAAAAATTTTACTGCGGAACATACATGCACTCATAGATTCATGCTTTAAGACAGCATGATGTTACCTTGTTTTGGCCTGATCAGTCAGGGAGATGAGATATCAGGCTTGAAGGGTTCAAACCCTCTAATGGTGATCCACACCACCGTTCGTCTATGATGCAAGAACTCTTTCTTGAAAGCCACCAGATGAACACCACAATGAGGCTTGCTATGCGCACAAGTGGTGAGGGTGGAGGCTAGGTATCCTGTTTGGAAAGGTGTACTGAGCTACCCTACAGAATGGTGCATAGAGGAGGAGAGTTGGCTTGGTTTTCCAATGAAACCTAAGGTGAGGAACATGTCTATTTATGCGCACCCTTTGGAGAGGAGGAGGGAATTCATTCATTCAAAATGAAAAACAAACTTTCAAATTTCTTTGAAAGTTATGCATGAAACAGTGTGATAAGGTGGAGCTGTTGCAAAACAAACTTTGCCAACAACCTCCAATCTTATCCACATGAATTTAAATTCAAATTAATTTAAACTTAAATTCATAAACTATCATATAGTGTATAGTTTTCATGCGCATAATTCAGCCCTATAAAGGGTCCAAATACATTGAGCAGTTGCATTCAAAATTTGAATCAACTTACCCACTGATTCCCTCAACCACCAAATCTGAATGGAGGTTTGTTTTAAGTGATAAGATAACACTCTTATCACTTAAAAGTGATGCACCAAACAGCCTAGGGAGAGCCTCCAAAGATTCTTCTTCATCCAAGGAATATGCTCCAATAAGATCCTGTCTTATCCTTTTGTTATGAAACAACTTTTCAAAACCAATTCAAATTCGAATTCAAACACTTGAATTCAAACGTTCAAACATTCAAATTCAAAATTCAAAATTCAAAATTTCAAATTTAAATTCAAAATTCGAATTTCAAAATTCAAATTCAAATTCAAATTTTAAAATTCAAATTTCAAATTTCAAATACAAAATTCGAATTTCGAAATTCAAATTCTAAATTCAAATTTCAAATTTCAAATTTCAAATTCAAAATTCGAAATTCAAATATTTGATTATTAATTTAACTAATTAAATTAATTAGTAATGGCTTGGACTATCCAAGCCCATTACTAAACTCCATGCACCACCCACCCATTTAGGTGGGCTTCCAAACAGCTTCTTGGGCTAATAACATTATTAGGCCCAATACCTTTAAAGCTAGTCCATCATAACTACAAGGTGTTAGTGTGTGACCCATTAGGTCCAACTTAGCTACTGACATAACTGGGCTTGGGCCCAACAAGCCCACAACCCAATTAATGACAACACAGAGCACTAGCAATGCTTTGTTGCCCCAGAACTAGTCTGATTAATGACTTGATCATCCTATTGCACATATTTGGTTACCGTATGTATTTCCCTTCATCTCGGTTATCTTCCCATTAACCTAGGGTAAGGAAATGTATCAACCCCTGCGGTTTAGGGTAAGCTTTATTCGAAATAGGGAATCTTCAATTTACTGACTCTAAAGGCAGATCATCTCATGATCTCTTTTACTATGCATAGATTCCCGAGTCACTGTAAATGTCATCCCGATTTCTCCGGTTTACAGATAACCTAATCTCTCACAGAGATTTGACGAATTCCTTCAGCTTATTACCCTAGCCCTGTGCCCTTTAAGGACACGCCCAACAGTATACCTATGAGTCTCCATGTTTCAGGCAGACGAGGTATACAATCAAAACATGCCTTCAAGAACACAGTCTAGGTAATAACTTCTGGTCTAAGGAAAGACACACCCAAACATAAAGAGATTACTCTAATGACACTATCTGTGAGATTTCCTCATAGAGTCTCTTTTTGGGTCTGTTCAGTGCGAGCTATACTCTTATAGGTCCACCCACGACTTTAGCTAAGATATCTCCATATCTGCAGCTCATGAGGTCTTTACCTTGTATTCATATACAAGTAGATAAGTCGTACTAGTCTTTACTCGAGATCACTGATCCCCAAACTCAGTGTCTCTAGACTAGGAACATATAATTAGGAATAGACATGCAATATCCTTGAATCCTCATGATCATGATCTCATCACAGATACTCAAGAGATACCTGTTCTATTCCAAGGGGTTTATCCAGTTCATTCATATAATATTAACAGTAATATCGAGACACAATATGAAACTGAATAAATAGTGCTTACATTTATTTGCGACAAATAAAGTTCTACATCTAGTGTCCTTTATTTAATCAAAAGATTGTCTTTAGGACACCCATATGCTAACAAGCTCCCACTTGGCCTAGAGCCAATCAGACCTAAGTCGTATGCCCAAAGCCTCATAATGACTATCATGTTTTCTCTGAGAAACAGCCTTTGTCAGAGAATCGGCCAGGTTATCGTCTGTGGGAACATAATCCATTTTTACATCATTTCTATCAATGATTTCTCTAATCAAATGATATCTGCGGAGCACGTGTTTAGATCTTTGATGAGACCTAGGTTCCTTTGACTGCGCGATGGCTCCAGTGTTGTCGCAAAGCAACTGTATGGGCTCATCCACGCTTGGAACCACCCTTAGTTCATTTATGAACTTCTTGATCCACACTGCCTCCTTAGCTGCTTCTGAAGCAGCTATGTATTCAGCCTCTGTCGTTGAGTCTGCTGTTGTCTCCTGCTTGGAACTTTTCCAAGACACTGCCCCACCATTTAAGGTGAATACGAATCCTGACTGTGACTTGCAGTCATCTTTGTCACTCTGAAAGCTGGCATCAGTGAATCCTTTCACTGTTAACTCATTAACCCCACCATAGACCAGAAACGCATCCTTAGTTCTTCTTAAGTATTTAAGGATGGTTTTGACTGCCGTCCAGTGACCCTCTCCAGGGTCTGACTGGTATCTGCTCGTAATGCTTAAAGCATATGAGACATCTGGTCTCGTACATATCATGGCATACATGATGGATCCAATAGCCGAAGCGTATGGAATTCCACTCATGCGATCCTTCTCAGGCTGTGACTTAGGACACATAGCCCTTGATAGGTGTACCCCATGACTGACAGGAAGAAAACCCCTTTTCGACCCTTCCATGCTAAACCTCTTTAGCATCTTGTCAACGTACGTGGATTGAGATAAACCCAGCAGCCTCTTGGATCTATCTCTATAGATCTTTATACCGAGTATAAAGGCTGCCTCTCCCAAATCCTTCATGGTAAAGTTTTCTGAAAGCCACTCTTTCGTTATTTTTAATGTGGGGATGTCATTTCCTATTAGCAATATGTCATCTACATAAAGCACTAGGAAGACGACATTACTCCCACTTACCTTTCTGTAAACACAAGGTTCATCCTCGTTCTTGATAAAACCGTTACTCTTAACGACTTCATCAAAACGTATATTCCAACTCCTTGATGCTTGCTTTAGCCCATATATTGACCTTTGTAGTTTGCATACCATATGCACCTGATCTTTGTTTTCAAAGCCTTCAGGTTGTGTCATGTACACTTCCTCCTTCAAGAACCCATTCAAGAAGGCGGTCTTGACATCCATTTGCCAAATTTCATAGTCGTGGTATGCTGCTATTGCAAGCATGATCCTAATAGATTTGATCATGGCAACTGGTGAAAAAGTTTCATCATAGTCAACTCCTTGTCTTTGACGATACCCTTTCGCCACCAACCTAGCTTTGTAGGTCTGAACGTTGCCATCTGCATCAGTCTTTCTTTTAAAGACCCATTTATTACCAATAGGAACTATTCCTTCTGGTTTAGGAACCAAGGTCCATACCTTGTTCTGATACATCGAATCCATTTCAGATTCCATGGCTTCAAGCCATTTTGAGGAGTCAACATCTTTGACCGCCTCCTCGTAGTTACTTGGTTCATCATCCTCAACAGTTTGCTGATTCTCAATCACAAACCCGTACCTTTCAGGTGGATGGATGACCCTCGTAGGTCTACGGAGTTGTGTGTTTACTTCTCCATTGGAGAACGTCGCCTGCGGAGCAGACTCGGGTTCCTCAATCTGTTCTTGTGGATCTTGCACTTCTTCAAGATCAATCTTACTCCCACTGCCTCCTTGAGAGATCAAATCCTTCTCAAGGAACTCAGCATTCTTTGAAACAAACACTTTGTGTTCTTCCATGGAGTAGAAGTAGTATCCCTTAGTACCTTTAGGATACCCCACAAATAGACATTTAGTACTCTTAGCACTAAGCTTGTCTGATGTCAACGCTTTGACATAAGCTGGCGATCCCCATACCCTGAGGTAACTCAGGTTGGGTCTCTTACCACTCCATATCTCATATGGTGTGGTCTGAACAGATTTAGACGGTACCCTATTTAGAAGGTATGCCGCTGTGTCTAAGGCATATCCCCAAAACGATTTTGGAAGTTGAGTCTCACTCATCATAGACCTAACCATGTCTAACAAGGTCCCGTTTCTCCTTTCGGAGACACCGTTTTGGTGTGGTGTGTAAGGAGCGGTAAATTGTGAGAGAATTCCATTTTCTCTCAGATAACCCTGAAACTCGTGGCTCAAATATTCACCACCACGATCTGATCGTAATGTCTTAATCATCTTGCCACGCTGTTTCTCCACCTCATTCCTAAACTCTTTGAACTTTTCAAAAGCTTCAGATTTATATCTCATTAGGTATATATACCCAAATCTTGATTTGTCATCTGTAAAGGTAATGAAATAAGAATATCCACCTCTAGCCTCAATAGACATTGGGCCACATACATCAGTATGAATGAGTTCTAATAACTCACTAGCCCTATGACTCTCAAGCCCTTTGGGCTTTTGTTGAATCATTTTCCCAGCTAGACAAGATTCACACTGTCCATAGGATTCCAAATCCATGGAGTCCAGGTATCCATCTCTATGCATCCTAGACAATCTTGTTTCATTTATGTGCCCTAGTCTACAGTGCCAAAGATAAGATTGATTATCCGTCCTAGGTCGTTTCACATCTATATTGAGCACTTCATTTCCCATTTCCAACACATACAATCCATTTATTAAAGAAGCAGTACCGTAAACCATATCATTCAAAATGATAGAAAAAGTACCATTCCTAATACTGAAAGTATATCCATCTTGTTCTAAACAAGAAATTGAAATAATGTTTCTAGAAATTTGCGGAACATAAAGACAATTATTCAAATGCAGTAAAAGGCCCGTAGGCAAAATAAGGTCAGCATCTCCAACTGAATGAGCAGCAACTCTTGCTCCATTACCAACGCGGAGATCCACCTCGTTTCTATCCAATCTCCTTGGGCTCCTAAGTACCTGCAACATATTGCAGATATGAGAACCACACCCGGTATCTAATACCCATGAGGATGGATTAGCATAAGAATAATTTATCTCAATCATGAAAATACCTGAGGCAGAAGCATCACCATGCTTCTTGTCCTTCACATTGTTCAGGTAGTCTGGACAATTCCTCTTCCAGTGGCCTTTCTTGCCACAATGGAAGCACTCAGCATCACCCTTGTCCTTAGGTGCCTTCTTACCCTTCTTCTTGCCCTTCTTCTTCTTGGATTTTCCTTTGGGCTTAAGGGGGTCACCTTTTGCAGGCTCCTTACCCTTTCCCTTGGCCTTGCTAGGCCCACCAATCAAAAGAGCCTGTGTCCTATCCTTCTTGATAGACACTTCAGCTGTTGTTAACATGCTTAACAACTCAGGCAAGCTCACTTGCATCCCATGCATATTGTAATTCATGATGAATTGACTGAAGGAAGGTGGAAGTGAGGTGAGGACTAAGTCATTACTTAGCTCGGCATCCATGATGAAGCCTAGGTTTCCTAGCTTCTCAATCAGCCCGATCATCTTGAGAACATGGCTGGCAACAGACATGCTCTCAGTCATCCTACAAGAGAACAGTTCTCTTGAGGCCTCATACCTCTCATGCCTGCCTTTAATATCATACAACTCCTTGAGATGTACGATAATAGAGGGAGCATCCATATGCTCATGCTGCTTTTGCAGTTCAGGCGACATGGATGCCAACATGATGCATACTGCCATCACATTGTCATCCAAGTGCTGTTGATGGGTTACGAAATCAAATTCCGCAAACCCTTCTTCCCCTTCCCGTGGAGCTACGGGTATTACAGCATCTAAAACGTAGGCAATCTTTTCGGCCCTTAGAACTATTCTTAGGTTCCGATACCAGTCCATAAAATTCGAACCGGTCAGTTTATTCGTATCGAGTATTGAACGCAGTGACAGTGGATTAGTCATACTATAAGCTGAAAAGGATGTAAAGATAGTTTTAGTTAATATACGGTTATGTAGTTAAAAGCAAATTATTAAAGACTTGAAATAATTTGCCCCTCCCACTATTTTATCTAAGTCAATGACCCTTCCTTTTGACTTAGGGTTAATCTACTTTAGATTTTACCTTAGTGGGTTTAAGAGTGCGATTATTTATTTTAACCTCCGTCTGAGACCGCAAGATTAATTTAAATAAAGGGTTGATCTTTATCAACAGTATCTCATACCCTCTCTTAACTTTAGGTTGACAACTCTTTGTCACTTAGTGGTGCATCTCATGCAACCAACCTAGCACCATTACCCTAAGCACATAAGTCCGGCTGTGCCTGCAACTTATGTCTTAGTTAAGCATTAAACCAGCACCCTAAGTGTCTTACACTTCAAACACTACTCTAGCCCAACGAAATAGTGGGTCCCAACTGAGTTGTGGAGCACCACTACGTAGAAGAGTTTTGAGTAGCATTGGTGGTGGGAGATAATCATATGCTTAATTATTTATTCCTTTTAAGGGTTCCTTTTATCTTGGGGTTAATTAGGTCCCATCAAACGCATATTGTAAGTTATCATGCTAGTCGTTACCTATGTCAAACATCTATCGGTATACACTAGTCGTTATTGGACAAACATAATAACCATACAAACGCGATTTGCCCAATTTATGCATACTAGACGTTCTAATCACACATACATATAAACAGTTTATATTGAGATAGCCATGGTGCTCGCGCTTTTGTCCTTTTTGCTTCTTTAAGCAACGGCCGCTTGTCGTCTATACGCCACTAGCCTATTTCTCTAATTACAAATAATTAAAGAAACTCCATAACACTTTGGAGGAACAAAATTACAAAATTTAAATTACAAATATACTTGTAAATTAAAATGCGCGATTACACATAAATTTAAAATTCAAAAAAATTCAAATCCGGGCACCATGACCATCCCCTTCCTGTTTGTACCTGAAAAGTTCAAAACTTGCAAACACAAACATTATATTATCACATAACATTTTCACATGTATTTTGACATTTAACATTTAAACATCAAAATAACATCAAGATTCATAATCTTAAATTTCTCATTGGCCGAATTTAAAAACAATTTCAATTCAAATTTTGTTAATTCTTTCTCAAAGAAAACAAAATTAAACCATGCATGTAGCCATATATCCCTACATGGCCGAATCATATAGGTAACTATATGATAAATTTGTCACAAAATTTCATGCATATAAACATGACACAATTCATGGAGAAAAATAAGAAATCATTCAAGGTACTCTTAGTACCCTCCATGGCCGAATCTACCCTTTCAAAAAGGGTGTTCCTTTTAGAACTTTCATAAAGAAAAGAAACTAAACCATGATGCATAATGTTTTATGAACACAGAATCAAATTTTTATGTTCATAAAAACAAAAACTTTAACACTTTAAAGGATTTGTGATTCAAAATCCACATGCAGAATTTAAACTTTAACCCTTTAAGATTTTTGACTGTTTTTCACAAACAAGGTACCATCACCCGTCGATGGTAAAGCAACCGGGCTCTGATACCACTTGAAAGTAAACTGGCCTTTGAAGGCCGATGCATGTAAGGTGTAAAACAAAAATTTTACTGCGGAACATACATGCACTCATAGATTCATGCTTTAAGACAGCATGATGTTACCTTGTTTTGGCCTGATCAGTCAGGGAGATGAGATGTCAGGCTTGAAGGGTTCAAACCCTCTAATGGTGATCCACACCACCGTTCGTCTATGATGCAAGAACTCTTTCTTGAAAGCCACCAGATGAACACCACAATGAGGCTTGCTATGCGCACAAGTGGTGAGGGTGGAGGCTAGGTATCCTGTTTGGAAAGGTGTACTGAGCTACCCTACAGAATGGTGCATAGAGGAGGAGAGTTGGCTTGGTTTTCCAATGAAACCTAAGGTGAGGAACATGTCTATTTATGCGCACCCTTTGGAGAGGAGGAGGGAATTCATTCATTCAAAATGAAAAACAAACTTTCAAATTTCTTTGAAAGTTATGCATGAAACAGTGTGATAAGGTGGAGCTGTTGCAAAACAAACTTTGCCAACAACCTCCAATCTTATCCACATGAATTTAAATTCAAATTAATTTAAACTTAAATTCATAAACTATCATATAGTATATAGTTTTCATGCGCATAATTCAGCCCTATAAAGGGTCCAAATACATTGAGCAGTTGCATTCAAAATTTGAATCAACTTACCCACTGATTCCCTCAACCACCAAATCTGAATGGAGGTTTGTTTTAAGTGATAAGATAACACTCTTATCACTTAAAAGTGATGCACCAAACAGCCTAGGGAGAGCCTCCAAAGATGCTTCTTCATCCAAGGAATATGCTCCAATAAGATCCTGTCTTATCCTTTTGTTATGAAACAACTTTTCAAAACCAATTCAAATTCGAATTCAAACACTTGAATTCAAACGTTCAAACATTCAAATTCAAAATTCAAAATTCAAAATTTCAAATTTCAAATTCAAAATTCGAATTTCAAAATTCAAATTCAAATTCAAATTTTAAAATTC
>JAVKPL010009562.1:0-38517 GCA_032173675.1 Gastrolobium villosum
AATCTTACCGTTAGATCGATTATCTTGATCCAACGGTTATATTTATTTCCATTTTGAATGATCATGGTTTCCCAAATTTAATACTTTATATTTATTTCCACATTTGTATGGTTATGATTTTCCATATTTAATGCTTTCACTTTAAATATGGGGAATCATTATCATACAAAGATGGAAATAAATATAACCGTTGGATCAAGATAATCAATCTAACGGTGAGATTGATTGGTAGTCACTTGATAGTAACACAACTTGGTTGACACAATATCATTCCCCTAATGTTTTTTAGTCTCAGAATAAGTTATCCAAAACACGAATTAAACTAAATTTAAGTTAATAATTTTTGGCTGTTACTAATATATTGTTATCATTTAAACCACAGCCAGTATGCATAGTAATCAAGCTATTACTTTTAAAAAATAATCATTTTTTAACACTTTCTTTAAAAAATTTGGAATAATTTTTTTTACTCTCAAAATAAGTTATCCAAACACGAATTAAACAAAATTTAAGTTAATAATTTTTGGCTGTTACTAATATATTGTTATATAAAAATTATAGATGAAAAAAAAGAAGAGATTCTTATCTACGTAATATTAAAATAGTAATTAAGATTTGTTTTGGGCTATGCTTAAAGGAATGGTAAAAAAAAAATTCAGCTACTCCTTTAATATTTTTAGGGGAAAATATTTCTGCAATTAATGCAGATAAGTTATTTGCATTTATTCCCAAAACGACATCGTTTTGGTATTAAAATATTAAAAAATTATAAATATAAAGACTATTATAACCCTGAAATAAATTAAAATTACAAAAATACCATAATTTTCGCCCCAAAACGACGTCATATTGATTTACTGCAAATAACTTATGTGCTTGCAGAAAAAGCAAATTCATATTTTTATATGCACATTTATTATTTCTGTTATTATATGCATAAGACAGGCATATATTCAAATTACCCAACCACCACTTTTGTCTATTTGCGAGGACCTGCAGCATAAACAATTAAACATGTACTTATAATTAGCATATCCACTCTCATTTTTTTCGACATCGGAGAGGATATGAAATTATCTTCATGGTTAACTACATCATAAAAGCTTAAACACACATTTATTGTATATAATCCCTGAATAAATTAATAGAAGTTAATTATAATGAGTATATAAATTATGACAAAGTATCACTTGTTTAATTATAGGTAAAATCTTTTTGGTTGTACAGTGAATTGTTTGTATAGAGAAAATGAGTTTGATTCCCTCTATCTAGGGTAACTTAAGTATGTAAATATAACAGTAATTCGGTGAGACGTAGAAATGGGTCTTTGACAAAGGCTTAAAATCAAAGGAAAGTGTTGGGCAAGGTGACTCTTAAGGCTGTAATTCTGCATAGTAACAACAAGGAGAGTAAGTGTGCAATAGGTGCCTCTACAATGGCAAAAAGCAGGATATATATAAGTAGAAAAGATTCTTTAATAATGAGTGAGATATGAGTCGTTATTAGTTTTTGTCCTCATGAACCTTAAGGGGTGTGTGTATGGAAAATGAAATTCAATGTGATGAGGCAACAAATGTCTCACTATAGAAATGCAGGAATATAACCTTTTATATGAACTTTAATGGTTGACCCAATAAATGAGGGCTATATGACTGGTTAGAGAATACGATAAGCTATTCGGAGTTAATTTTTTTCTCTGAAATTAACTCCTTAACTGAAGATTCCAACCTAAGTGGCGAAGGCAAGAAATTTATATAACTGCCCAACCATTTGGATTCAATACACAAAAAATCATAAATAATGAGTATATAAATTCTAAACATGTGGATAAACTTGTCTCTCCAACTAGGTCGTATGAAGACAAAGTATCATATATAGTTTCAACTTTGATTGGTATCTTTTGGAAATATTTCAATTGTTTCATCGCTTCGCGACTAGTCCAATTCGGGGCGATCCAGAATTAAGGTTTTAAACTTCTCCCAAATGTGGTACTGGGAAAGATCGAACACATGTTCTCACCCATTGTCAGACGCAGGTGGCTACAACAAAGTTGGGAGAGAAAAAAAATTCACATGGAGTGAATGATTCAGGTCAAGTAAAAAAAAAAAATAGGAAGATTGAAAGGAAAAAGATAAAGATATGACCAACCCAACCAATCCCTACAGTTAAAAGCTTAAAGCTTAAACCCTAGCCTATTGCTTTGTCTCTTCTTTTTCATTTTTTTTTTACATAAACCTTATTAGCTCCAAATCTTAATAGATATCAATCATTCCTGAAATTAAATCTTCATCGAGTGAAGGAGAATCGTACGGGATTTTTCATGTTTTTTTGTGAAACAAAAATGGCCAACTTTGGTTCAAATAGACATCGACAAATGTGAATTTTTGATCGATTAACCCCTACAATTATAGTATATTGTACAAATGTCTTTTGTGGTGTTTAATTTTTTTTAATTATTATTATCGATTATTTCCTTGAAACTTTGGTGGATTCACCAAAGTTTTACTTTTAAAGTTGAAACAAAAATTGAATCATGATCATGATCTTTAAAAAAAAATCCCCCCTTAAGTGTGCAGACATAAAGAAAATTTCCTGCATCCGCCACTGCTCTCACCACCACCTGCTTAACTCTCATGCGCCAATTGAGCTATCACTATTTGATAACTTTGATTGATATTTGTTACATTAAAAAGTTATTGATTATATATTATGTTGAAATATTAAATAAATTAAAAAATTTAATCATCTTTCACCAAAAAAAAAAATTAATCATCTAATAAAAAAAATCTTAATATTTTATTATTATGTTTCACATCTAATTAAATTTAACTTAAAGAAACTATTCATATATTTGTATCATAATCTAATTTAAATTATAATTGCAATGTATATTAAATTTAATTTTTTTAAATGTATGATAATTTTAATTTGTATAAAGTCATCGGTGCATAAACAGTTGACTGCGTTGAATCCTTATCAAAGTCGGGAAATCGATTTGGATATTTTCGAATAACAAAGAAGTGGGATATGATGATTGATGAATGACAAGCATAGTGATCAGATTGAGGGAGTGGGAATCTTATAGGTCATTCACAACTTCTTCATCATACCAGTTTGACGCGTTGAATGCAAAAAGCTGAAGAATAACACCAAATATTCCAATAACATCAGTTTACGGCTTTCATTGTGTTCGATACTTGTTGATATGCGAAGACATGAATGACTACCTTTTTATCTAAAATTCCCACTAGACACAGCCGATTTATTTTGTCCTTCTTTTTAGTGGGTTGGGAACGTGAGGGGATAGTTTTACTGTTACCAATATATCACTAACACCAAATCAATTATTTTCCGAAGATAACATTTGCCCTTAAATACACAATTTATTTATTTTTTTTACAAACTACATTATATCTGATCGCTCATATATTAATTAAAAATATATAACCAATTATATTTAGTGTAATTTATAAAAAAAAATTATAAATGAATCATTTCCCCGTATAGACATGAAAGGACTCAAGATACATGAATCTCTTATTTAAGACACTGAGAAATGTTTGTCCTTTTAATTTATACAACTTGTGTCATTTCACTATCACAAAGATGTGGGACCCACACTTTTTTTGTTCACTCTCTCTCCTTTTTTATCTATCTCTTTCTCTCACTTAAAATGACACAACTTTATATCCTTTAAAATGATACACACTTTCCCTTTTTAAGATATGATTAGTTTTATATATATTTGTAAGTGTATATCTTTTTAAATGATATAAATATAGGGTTTTATAAGAGTTATGTTGTAGGAAAAGTGATTGTGTAATGTTATAGAGATTCATTTTGCGTGCCTTATTTTTATTTATTTATTTTGTTTTAAAAAATGTGGGCCCCACGAAATATTGTGTGTGTAGAAAACTTTGTTGTGTCATGTTAAAGGATAAAACGAAAATCCATAAATATATGTCATTTCACCCCTTATAATTATGTACTCCGGATAATACATAATTATAATATGAAAGATTTTTTTTTCTCTTTTCAAAATTTTTATAAGTTTTGTTAGCCGACATGGAAAGAAGAGAGAAAAAAAAAACTTTCATACTATAACTATGTACTCCCCGATGTACATAATCATAAGAGGTGAAATCACATAACCTTATATTGTTTTAAAAGTACAAATAATTTTCCTTATTAATAAAGAAGTGTTTCATCTCAATGTTTTAAAAATCGGATCAATCATTCAACTGTTAAAAGGTGTACTCGTTTTTTCACCAAAAAAAAAAAAAAGTGTACTCCTTTACAGTTTACTCTAGTTCGTGAAATTATAAATTAGTGAGAATTAAATATTTTTTAATATTGTATAATAAATTATACACTAACATAAAATAATAAGAAATAAAGGTACCTAAAATTTAAAATTAATCTAAAATAATCATATTATATGTCTTGCAATAATATAAAAAATCAACAACAAAAGGTTAAATAATGACAATCCATACATCAGTCTTTCTAACTTGACATTGAGCCTTAGTTTATTTGACAAAAAAATATTTTTGATTGAAACATATTAATGGTTGAAATTACATATAATTTTTTAATAACTTTGGACAATCTAAATCTTTATTATTGATAACACATGGTGGGCGGCAGGTGCAGAAATTAATCGTAAGAAGGATCACAAGGGCAATGATAGCTGAAAAATGATAGTAATATTTGTGACATTTTAAAAAGTTTAAGATAACAAAAGATATCGTAATCATGAAGATGTATCCATTACTTTAATACATTTCATAAAATAATTATACTCTTACCAGATTTCCAAACTCATACCAATCTAAATTTATATGCAGACAAACGACGCCCACGTGCGTCTACAAACTTTTCCATTTGTATAATTATCATACCTTTTGGTGAATAATATGTGCATTATCTCAACATAAGATCCTTTTAGCGTGGATTTGGTGGGTCCAGAACTAGGCTATCCACCACATCACTTGCAAAAAAATGTAACATGCTCCAGACCCACCATTTATTCGGTGGTTCTTTTTTTATAAATGAAAACTTTTCTTCCATTTTTAGCCCTTTTTTTTTTATTTTTTCCTCCTCCGTCCCTACTTTCTTCTATTTTTGGGAGGGACCACCATAGTCCCGCACACAACAAAATCTTCTCCATCACTTGAATCTAGCCCGCTACCTTTTTTTCATATAAACCGTAATTTTTCTCTTAGGCTCCATTAATGTTATTAAAATAGGATGGGTTATGGACTCAATTATAAAAAATAAATTTAACTCAAAAGCTTAATAGGTTAGGTAAGGTTATATTAATATTTTTATATTTCTCTCATGTAAGACATTACGGGATTTGAATGATAGAGAATGCATAAACTCATTTATCTATGTTAAGAAATTCCATAAGACTTAATTAATTATTAACTAAATTCGGAAGAGTGAGGATTGAACTCATGACATCGAGACTCTGATATCATGTAAAGAACTAATTCAACCCAAAAATCTTAAGCTTTTAAGTGAGGCTACATTAATAGTTTTATAACTAATATCAATCTAGGTATTGGGTTAATAGTATTACAAAGGAAAATTCCAGAAAATTTCTCGTATTATTGAATGAATGATGAAGTGCACGTTTATCAAAAAATTAATAATTATCTTTATATATAAGGATACAAGTGAAGAATGAGGAAGAAAATATAACTACTTAGCTAACTTATATATTAACAACCTTCTGTTACAGCTGTTTCATGAATTTCTTCAAATGGACTAAATTCTTGATGATGTGGCATAAGTGCATTGGGAAAAAACTTAATCTGATATTATATTACAGAGGAAAAGCTTCAGAGAATTTCTCATATCATTGAATGAATGATGAATTATACATTATTGATATTTATATATAACAATAGATCTAGAAGTAAAGAATCAAGAAGAAACTCCAACTACTTCAGAAATTAACTAGCTACCTTATTAACAACTTTATGTTATAGTTATTTCATGAATCTCCTAACATGGATTATCTTCTTGATGATGTGGTATAAGAGCACCGAGCATAATAGGTTTTCTCAAATAAATCATTGGTTGAACTGAATAAATTACATTTATAAATATATATAATAAGGGTTTGCTTTTTCTACGGTCAATGTATATAACTTATCTATAGAGAGTCTAAAATGACGTCATTTTGAGGCGGAAATCAAGGTATTTTTATAATTATAATTTATTTCAGGATTATAATAGTCTTTTTCTTTACAAATTTTTAATTCTTCAACCCAAAATAACGTCATTTTGGGAGCAAATGTAGATAATTTATTTACATTCACTTTAGAAATATTAAAGTCATATAATAAATATATAAATAAAAGTAATATACCAATAACCAAAGATCGTTTGTTACTACAATAGGTCACGTGGCATTTGGTTGTTACCAAGAATTACTATGACATGCTCAACGGATCTGTTTCGAACATATTTGATCTAGTAGTGCTTCAAATCGGTAAATTATATGCAAATCCATCATCTTATGTGTAATTTAATATGATTATGTCATGGGGGATAATTTTAACCTTTAATAATTAAATCAACGGTAATGATGGTATAATTTTCTATCTTTAAATTTTTTTTATCCTCCTTTATCACCATTCATTCACCTCTATGTGATTATGATTGCCCTCCATATAATATAATCATGGGTTTTATTAATCTCCTTCTACATAAGATAGTTATCTTATATGATAGAGAGAAAATAAGTGGGTCCCACCATTACATGAAAAAAAAAGGTAGAGTACGAAAATCGAATTGAGAGAAAATAAGATAAGATACCTCATGTAAAAGGAGAGTAATATTTCCCTGTAATCATATTAATTAACACATGAGAGAATCCACCCCAAATTATACAGGGCATGTGCATCGAGATGACAGAAGCCTCAATTCTCCAAGAGCTTTGGCTTTTATCCATAAAAAGGATGAGACTTTCAGTTTTCTTTAATTTAATTTCTTTATTTGGAATGCTTTAGATTGATTTGGACCTTTTCAGAACAATTAATATGGTGGACAACCCTTAATGGCCACTGGGGAAAAAAAATTAGTGCTTCAGGTCCCATGTGGTCTTTCCATTCAGTTAATGACATTTGTACAAAAGTTTATATTTTATTTTTCCTCTCTCCTTTCTCTTCAATAATTGTCTCATCCTGATTGATTTAGATCACTGAATTAATGGTGGTCTAGTATCACCAAAATTCTTCTTAGTGTGGAATGACTAGATTTTCGCTGCAAAAGTTTTGGACATGTGTCAAAGGTTCAGGGACAGAAGACGTACACGATCAGCTTTTAATTTTAACAATTTTTTTTTTTGGTGAAATTTTTTTAACTATTTAATTATAGATTTAATATTTCTGTTTTTATTTAAAAAAAACTCTAACATGAATTCTATTACAAAGGAAAAAGAGAAAAAATTAATGAAATTAACTCATTTTTATATAAATATGACAAAAAAAATATCTACAACAAAAATACAAATATTTTTTTCCATTAATTATTTATGTTTTCCACCATTTGAGACAGCAAGATTCTTCCTAAAATCATTGCATGGCCACTCAACATTCAATGGACCAAAAGGTGAAGACAAGGAATTTTATGCGGCAAGTCCTCTATACAATACGTAACTCATGGATTAAAAGGATAAAATAAATTAAATAATACTTATTGCGCCAATAATGTTTCATTATGGATGAGGATTATGCAGTATTTGAGCTCTGAAAATCTATAATGCAATCTTATATTGCTGAAGTTCCGTGTCTACTTTCCCGGCGCTGAAAGGAAAACAATGAGTATGAAGGAGTTAATTAGTTGATATCTTTTTAAGTTTAGACATGATTTCTATAGCGAACAATGACGGAGTTCGTTCGTTCATTGAGTTAGGATCAATAAAAATTTAAGTGGGACTTAATATTACTTAACATTAAATTTTATCTAAAAATTTAGCCAAATTATTTAGTCACGTTAAAAATGTGGTTAATTTTCAAAAACAAGCTGGGCCAAGACACCGACCCCCACTGTTAATGACAGACTCATAATTGTTTTTATGATGTGGTAAAAACAAAATATTAAAAGTACAAATATTATTAATGGGAAAAAAATCTGCTTTTATTATGGAAAAAATTTCTATATTACACTGATATAAAAGTGAATGAGTCTCATTATAAAGACGAGAGAGAAAAAAAAATAATGAGATTCACTCAATTTTACGTGAATGTAACGGACAAATTTTTTCTGTAGTAAAAACAAAAATATTAAACTTATTATTAATACTAATAAGAGAGACTAAATATTATAAGTGTTTGTGGTGGAGAGATTAATTATTAACATTAATAGTCTATTATTATTACAAAAAATATAATTTTATACGCATATAATAAAAAAAATCAAAGTTTAGATAATTCGCATCCTTTCCTTTGGGCTCTTGCTTGGCACAGGATAATCCCTATTCTTTAATACCAATCGAGTCAAAACGGGTTATTGTACCTCCAATTAGATATAAAAGTACTCAAACTAGTGGGACGAAAGAATACGGCCCTTCCTCAATTCATGTTTTAAAATTGGAAAAATATTTATCCTTTTAAATGAAATAACTTTATTATTTTATTTTTATAAAGAGGTGAGATCCACACTTCTATTTTTTTTGGTCCACTCTCTTCCCCTTTTATTTATCTATTTCCCTCATTTAAAATGACATACATTTTTTCCTTTAAAACATGAATTAGTGAGGGGGAAAGGGTAACCTTCAGAGTTGTGGTCGCTGTGTGAGGGGTGTGGGGTGCTGCCTCTGAGTTTGGGTAGTGTAGGAGCCATTTCTTGGTTGTAGAAGCTCCAAGTAGTGAGCTTTGTGAAGGAGGAACCATTCTTGTTGTGCCATTTTCGTGGACCTTTGAAGCCAAAACCTTGTGGCTGGTGTGAGAGCTCCAAGAGCACTTGTGGTTTCTGTTTTAGGCCTTTGGGGTATGATCCTCACCTTTGATCATGAGTTTCCTTGTTAAAGATCGAGTCTTGGCATGAAAAATGATAGGATTAAGTAGTTAACATGATCACTTGTCTAAATGGGTTTAAAGATGCATGCTTTAATGTGTATATATGTTAAAAATGGAACTTTGGTTGGATATCTTCGCGAAATGCGTAAACTGCATTCTGTCGCGAAATATCCGGATATGGGGTTTGTGATATCCAGATATCCATATCCGGACATGACCCGACAAATATCCGGATATTCTGTAAATTGCGAGTTGGTCACTGTTCTGTTAATACATAATGGTATAGTGGGTTTGTGGACCCATGATTGGTTAAGTTGAACCTCTGAAATAATTGAATTAAATCAGAATCACTTAGATTAAGGGCTTATGGCTTTTGGAGAATCCTAATGACATGAAACGTAAAAGAAAACGTTGTCGTTGTGTCATAAACTATTAGATTATGAATGTTGATATGATTGCTAGCAAGGAAGCACAGACTCTCCAAAAAACAGAGAGAGTCGTGTCCGATACGCTCCGACACGGTGTCGGACACGCGGTCAACTTTTTCCGACACGTTGACCATTCCGACACGCGATTTGACCGAGTCCGACATGTTCCGACACGGTCAAATGGCATTTTCGTTAATTTTTTAATTTTTTTAATTTTTTTTAAATTAAAATATATTAGTAAAGCTTCTACATGATCATATCAATTTTCTCCTTTTTTTCCTTTAAGTAAATAATAGATTATCTCAGCACCATCGTTGTCATTCCTGTTACGCTCTTACCGTATCTTCTCCTCCCTAATCTCTCTCTAATCTGATATGATCTCTCTCATTTTCATCTCAGTTCTTGTTTTTTTAATTAAAGCTTCCACCTTTTATAATGTTTGATTATGTTCTTGATGTTCTTATTTTACAGTGTATTCTTTTAGTTTATGTTTTTGCCTTTTGTGAAGAACGCTGCTACAATTTTTGGTATTGGGTGTCGGTGAATTGTTTTGCTGCTGTTGCCATTGGTTACATCAGATTTTTCTTTTTCTTTTTCTTTTTCTTTATCTTTTTCTCCATTTATGTAACACCTTGGATTCCGACTTTGAATCAATTTTTCTTATGTGGTTTTGGATTGGAAAAGAAAGTTGAAAGATAATATTTTGATGGGTATTATTAATTTTTTTATTTTTTGTTAAATTATTGAATATTAAATGAAATATACACTATACAATCTAAAAATATTATTTAATTTTAAAACGTGTCCCAACGTGTCAAAATCCATAATTTTTTAAGATTGACGTGTCGGAGTGTCGTGTCGTATCGTATCACGTGTCGGTGCTACATAGTATATATATATATATATATATATATATTATAATTAATTAAAGAGGTATTTGATATATTAGAAATTTCTGTTTTCTTATGGAACATTAGAAAATCATATGTTTGTGCTATAAGTTTGTGGTATATGTTTGGCACATTAGAAATTTCAGTAATTGATGACTTTTTTTTTTTGGGAAGGATACATTTACAACCAATCTAATCACCGTTGATTTCCGTCAATCTAACGGTTATAATTTATTGAAAATTATGGGTTGTATTTATTAATTAATTCTTAATAAATTATAGCCATTAGATTGACGGAAATCAACGATGATTGGATTGATTGTAAAGGTGGTAAACATCTTTTGTGGTAAGTATATCCTTTTTTTTTTTTTTTTTATAAACATTGATCACTCATTTTTAGTGCTATATGTTTGATGCAAAAGGAAACTGCTAATAACTGTGTTTTAATGACATTCAAATAAATGTCGATGTTGTATATTTTAGAAAATTACAATGTCTAGAACGTAACAAGTTCAAGGAGGTGCATTGTTGTTTTTATTTTTGAATGAAACTATCATGTTGTTTTTTGAGTTGACATTAATTTTATTTTATTTTTAGAACTTCACATAAATTTAGACTTTTAATAATATAAAAAAGCATTAGTTAAGTCCATCAATCATAAAAAGTTGATCAATCTAATTTCTTGAAAATAAGAAGACATTAATTTAATGCCTCAATTTGATAGTTTGTACAAATTCTATGTTTGAAGTACAAAATTAATGTTTCCAAAAAAAAAAAAGGTACAAAATTAATGTTACAAATATTTCAAGTATTAATGTGAAACCCCATTTTTAAGAACCGGATTAAATATTTTCTTTAATTTATCGAAACATTCAAATAAACGAATCAGATCCCAACACATCCTTTATCAGTTTCTATATGGTTAGTGAGATTAAGTAAGACTCGCTCCATGAACCCTAAGAAATAAGCACCTATTGGATATTTTTATTTAGGGATAAGCAAAATGTGGTTTTTTAATTGATAATCGTATGTGTTTTTTGTTCTTTTTTTATCGAGTTTTTCGTTTTGGAAGAAATGATTTTGGTTATCTGAATTTTTCAATCTTGGTTGCCGAGGAAAAGAGAAAGGGAAGGAGAGAAAAAGGTTGTGGGAGAAAGTGGGGAGAAAGAAAAGAAAAAAAAATGTTTATTTTATTGCGCAAATATATACCGTTGGATGAGGTTGTAATCGAACGATATTGAAAGGGTAGGCAAAATAAGAGTAGGCAGAATAACCTATCACACACACACACATATATATATATAGGGAAAAATATTTCTGCAGTTACAGCAGATAAGTTATCTGCATTTATTCTCAAATCGACGTCGTTTTAGTATTGAAATCTTAAAAAATTATAAATATAAAGACTATTATAACCCTGAAATAAATTAAAATTATAAAAATACCATGATTTTCGCTGAAAACGACGTCGTATTGAGCTTAATGCAGATAACTTATGTGCAGTAACTGTAGAAAAAATGAATGTATATATATATATATATATATATATATGTGTGTGTGTGTGTGTGGGTTTCAAGCTTCTGCAGCTACTGTATGTGCAATAATTAAATTTGGAGAATCATAATCATACAAAAGTGGGTGATCGCATTGAATGTAAGGAATCATAACCAATCAATGATTTAAATTTAATTGTTGTACGTACAACAGTTCTAGAAATGATTTTACACACACACATATATATATATATATATATATATATATATATATATATAGATGTAAAGTGACTGCACCTAAGGATTGGTGCAGTCATATAAAACTACGTCATTTTATAATGTAAAAACATTAAATATGGGGAATAATAACCATACCGTGTCAAAAAATTTTGAAATATATGACATCAAATGCCCTAAGTGTCAAATTTTGAAATTTGACATCAAATCCTAAGAATTGATTTCTGTCAATCAACGACTATCATTTATCGAAAATTAATAATAAATTAATAAATTTGATTGGGGAAAATCATAATCGTTGATTGATGGAAATCATAATCGTTGATTGACGGAAATCAACAGTTAGGATTTGGTGTCAAATTTCAAAGTTTGATACCGGTGTCAAATGATCCTATCTCATATATATAGAAGATCATTTGAAACCGGTGTCAAACTTTGAAATTTGACACCTAATCCTAACGGTTGATTTCCGTCAATCAACGATTATGATCTCCGTCAATCAAACTTATTAATTAATTATTAATTTTCAATAAATGATCTTCGTTGATTGGCGAAATCAACGATTATTGATTGGCGGTATCAAAAAATCTGGCCATATATATATATATATATATATATATATATATATATATATATAGGTAAAATCATTTCTGCAGCCGCTTTACATATAGCAACGACAGATGTATGGTTATGATTCCCCACATTTAATACTTTCATCTTTTGTATGGTTATGATTTTCAGCATTCAATGCCTTCACGTATATATATGGCAAGTATTTGATTGCTACACGTATAGCAGCTGCAGTAATATATATCGCATATATATATATATATATAGGGGCAGGATATTCTTACACCGGTGTAAGAGTTAGAAGTCTTACACTCAATCTTGAGCATTGATCCACTTGTATCATATGGCTCACATTACTAAAAAATTAGAGCCCTTACATATAAGTGAGATCAATGGTCAAGATTGAGAGTGTAACTTACACTAGTGTAAAATGATCGTGACCCATATATATATATATATATATGAGGTAGGATCCTTTGACACTGGTGTTAAATTTGAAGTTTGACACCTCATCTGAGAGCCGTTAGATCAGAAAATATCAATGGTGTCACATGCTTACAAATCAGAGCCGTTGATCATTTTTGATCTAACGGCTATCAGATGAGGTGTCAAACTTCAAATTTGACACCGGTGTCAAACGATCATACCTCATATATATTCTTAAAGCATAGAAATTATAATCATAAGATTTTATAATTTTTTAAAGTATATATATATATATACTTTTACACTTTAAGACTCAGCAAAATCAGATTACAGTAATCAATATGATGCAAGATAAAATCTGATAGCAAGACAGAGCAAGAATTCTAAAGTCACAATGACGTACTCAAGTAATGCCATTGCTTGAAAAATTGGGTTAGGACTTAGGAGTGAACATTTTACATCTCCAAAAGCAGACAAAACGTGCAAAAAAATTGGGTTTGGTTTGTATGTTTCCTTTTTGCAAATTTCGTCTGCTTTAAACTAAATCCAACTACTTCCATGTTCAACCTCATCAAAAGAATAAAACCCATGATATGAGCCGAAAAGATCTCTTTAGTTTCTTTTGTAATCTCTACACTTCAGTCAGAAAAAAAAAAGTGCGCACAATCACTCATTAAACCTTGTTCTTCCTTGTCAGTTGTCACGTTCACGAGTTACCGCAGAAACACTCAATACACCTCAAAACTTAGAAGTAAAAAGAGAAAAAGCAAAAAATTCACCAAACTTGGCTTTAATATCAGGGCAAATGCCGTGTCATCCAACGTGATAGTTAACAACTACAAACCCACCCACTCTAGTTTCATGATATTAATACTCGCTAATTTAATGCTAAATAAAGTAACATCATCTCAAGTTATAAACTCAGGCAAAGTGAAGATATGGAAAAATTAATTAATTATCACCTATTTTTGCCTTTGCTTTTCCTTCTGATAATAATCAAACGCACGGCTTCACCTCATTTTTTTTGAACTTTTTTGGTCAAGCATTGAGTTCTTTCCCACAAACAGAATAACCTCAGGAGAAATTTTTTATTAGGGTCATGAATTTTTTATCGGGTAAGTTAAAAAAAACTCATGACTTGAACAAAATGGGTCATATAATCCAGGCAAAAAAGATGTGCAGCTACCAATTGGTTTTGCCCACATTCCTTCAAGGAAAGAGCAGCTACCAATTGGTTTTGCCCACATTCCTTGGTCAAAGTTATAAACCTTATATATTAACAAAAGGGGTTTATACTTCTTATATGACATAAGATGAGCTTTTTTGCAACACACACATCCTTAGGTGGGTCCCATTGAAAAAAGGTAAATAAAAAAATTAAAAATATTGATACGCAAAACGATGTGAGTGTAACTTGAGAAGGCTCTTCTTATGTCATAAGAAGTATAAACCCCTTAACAAAATATACCTAATACAATACATCTATTCAACAAACAACGTTTCCACTCTTAAGGATTGAACTTCAGAAAAGAATAGGTACTATATTAAGAGTGAAGACTCTCACATTATGTCATGTACAGGAGAGGACTGTCCACAGACATGTACCTCGGCTAAACTTCAAAAAACCATACGAGCGAGAACACTCAAATGTCAAATCATATCCAAGTTTCGCCAATCAACCAACGAATTAAATTCAATTTTAATACAAAAGAAATGAAAGAACACTGCACAAAATATCACTTCTTAGGCGAGAAAAATCTAGGGGAAAAAAGAAGAAAGAAAAAGTCTCATTGTATAGTGTGATAAAGACTCGGTGCTCCCACATACGAGCCTACCTTGCAAGCTAACACAGGAATAGGGGAACTAATCTCCCACCACTTGTGTCCTTGAAAGATATCTCCATGACCTTAAATGTGGTCCCTTGTCAAGTAGCATTAGCAAGCCGGCACTGTCAGATGGTAGCCCGAACATATACCTACAGTAACAAACAGTTCAGCTGATGGATAATTTCTGGTCAAAAGATCAATAAAGGATTCCCTTAACCAGTTTTTCTGTTTGCGACTTGGTTAAAAACAACAATTTACCCTCTAAACTCATCCTGCAAGTGTCATAAATATCATCATAATTAAAAAACACAACACAGTGAATTTGTTATTTGAATAAAATGCCTGTTTTGGGAGGACTGTATCGGTATGCAATCACCATTTCTCAGAGACAACCAGAAAAGTTCCACCATAGAAATTCATAAGAGATTTTGTTCCCCTTGAACTTAATTATCCAAGATCATTATCATTCAAAGATTATTACACTCAATGTTGGTGTTGTGCAAACCAGAAACTAATATTTTTAAGAGATTATGACTATGTCCAACATTTAATAAGTATGCTTAAACACATCCAACATCAAAGGCCACTGAAGTGAAATTTCACAGGAAAACAAGGAACCTTCAGAAATTAGATTGCCTGGATCAATGTTACAATATTTTTATTTTATTTTTGGAAGCATTAAGCATTATGAGCAAAGGCTGCTTGAATTGTAAATTATTGTTTTTTTTTTAGATCATTTCTGGTTAAGGAGGTTGTGAAAATTATGCTTGATTTTGCTCACTTCAACAGAGTACACACTTCAACAACAACAACCAAGCCTTATCCACTAGGTGTGCTCCACGAATTTTTCAAACAAAGATTCTAGCTACTAGCTACTTACTTGATTTGATGAGCTTTCTTTCTCCAGAAAACAATTGATGTGATCCACTGAACACAAAAAGAAAGATGAAATAGCATAAGTGCTGCCATCAAAATCTTTAGTCATGAGATAAATGAAATGGGTAGAGATTATCTTGTGGAACCTTGCTAATAAATTAGGCAAATATAAATACAATATGAGTGTATCTCATCAGATAGATTGCAGACACTGTCTGTTTTTAAATTACCTTAAAAACTGTCAAGAATGACAAGCTGCCAACAAAGGATGGCTTTCTAACTGCCATTCTTCTTTGGGGTGACATCTCTTTGGACAAATGTTGAGCTATTTCCTTAATTAAAACAAGCTGTGCCTTATCGGTGCGCATTGAAATGATTGCCTGCCTCATTGATTCCCTATCGGCCTCAAGTGCTTGAAGCCTCATATAAAGCTTCTTTATGTATGGATCTTCAAATTCTGCCCCTAAATCCCTTGGAGTGGTTGCATAATTATCATAGACACCAGCTCCAGCTTTGAACTCAGAGTCAACTGTATAGATTCTGTCACTCACATCATCACCATCTTCTGATGCATTATCTACCTTCTTTGAATTGGAATAGTCCTCTGACTGCAAGACATAATCCGTCTTCCTAAAGCTACCATTGAGCTTGGGAGAATCCATAAACTCAGATGTTGATTCACAGGAAAATTTCCTGGAATGTTTAGTCCGTCTCGGAGACTGCCCAACGACCACCTTCTCTAGAATATTTTTTCCTGTGAAATCCCCATCCATCTGGCTATAAGTGGGAGTTCTCTCCATTTGAGATATCCTATTTTCTATGCTCCTCAAACGGTCCTTAGGAGTTTCGCCAAACACATATTTCTCAACATCTGTGTCATCATTATCAGAATCCCCAGCATGCATTACATTACATCTCAAAGGAGGGTACTCATAAGGGGGAAATTCATACTGATCAACCTCTGCCTCTGACTCAGTAAGGCCAAGACTCATCAACCTATGCTTATAAGCCTGAACTTCACACGTGAGTGCCTGAATTGCCTGTTCTCTCTTATACAACAAATCCTCCAACACCAAAAGCTCCTGCTGATCATGCGACACCCTCTCCTCCACGAATCGTTTGAATTGACGCGCTTCCATCTGAAGTTCTGCCTTCTCCCTCTGTAACCTCAATATCATTGACATGGCCTCATTGGCAGCCGAAGACGCCGCATTCCTCTCCTCCTCCAATTCAGCATACAAATCCTGTATAGCTTCTTGTTGTCTGCTAACAGCCTGGCGTAATGCAGCACATTCATTCCCAATTTCCACACGAGCAACGGGGTCGCAATCCAACCCAGGCACAGAGAATTGGCTTTCCTGTTTCGATTCATCATGCTTCCGTTTCACAGAACGGAGCCAATCCCCTGCGGAAGGAGAGCAATCACACCCGGACTCGCTATCACAGCATTTGTAACGTTTTCCAGAATCGCCGGAAGATTCCGAATCCATAAATCAATATGCATTCAAACCCGGAACAATTTTGAAAAACAAAAATCAAAATTCACCAATGGTTTCAACAAATGAAGAATCCAGTAACAAAAGATATGTCACAGGCATTCTCTTCCCCTCCCTCCATGCCAAGCACCTTCTCCCTTAGATCAACCAATTAGACCACAAACCTATTAACAAATAAATAACGTATGAAACCACGTAATTATAATTATATTAATATTATTATCATAACAACAATAAAATAAACCACTTCTGCAAAGAGAAAAATATTCCAAGGAATAATAAACATGGTCAGAATTTGATCCTTCTGTTTTCACCTTTTTGCTTTAAAAAAGCTCAAAACCTAAGAATTCATAGAGGAAAACTTTATCTACATAATAAATGAGGGATATTTAAAAAAATTAAAAAAAGAAAAAGAAAATTGGAAGAGGAAGAATAACCTTGAAGAAGTGTGGTTGACAAATGGAGAAGGGGGGTGAACCCGCTTTCTTGGGATGAATGAAAGAACGCGGGGTGTTTGATTTGGAGGGAATGATGATTCGGAAACCCTAGAATTGTTTTTATTATTCCCTCCCCTCCTTCTCTTTCTCTCTCTCTCTCTGCGCTATGTATTCTCGATTTTCTTAATGTCGTTTTTGTTCAGCTGATGCGTCTTCTTCTCTCTTATTGGAAATGGATGGTTTATTTGAGTCTAAGTTTACAACTATTTACCGCGTCTACTCTTCTTATTTTAGTAAAATTTGTATAATTCCACACACTCTCTTTTTTTTTTTTAATACATAAGCAAAGATTAGAACACAAATCATTGAACACTACCCACGTTTGGGCTGTTAATGGATCGAGTCAGGTCGGACTTTGATTTTGAAAAGTTAATTTTGTATTTAAATATGTGTCAAATTGGCGTAACTTATAACATATTACGTTATGAATATAATCATCAGTACAAAAAATAAAAACATGACTTGGCCTATTAAAAAGAAATAAGAAAACAAAAATTTGTCCAAATTGATTATATGATCAACAAATAAAATATATGATCAACACAAAAATATATCAATAATAGTAAGACCGTGCGTATACTGTACTTTTGGAATGTTTGATCGTACTTGAGAATTCGATCCTTGTAAAACAGACGTTATTCCAAGCGACAACATCCTGAAAGGATCCGACGAAGAGTGACCTTCAACAAAACACAAAGTTGAAATGATTTGAGATGACTTTGATTGAGAAGATTATTTGATGGCTTGAGGGGGTTAGACACAAATATGTTAATATAGAAAACAAAATAAAAAAGAGTGTTAGTAGACCAGTCTAACGGACTTTAAAACCGAATTTTCAAATTAAAATCCGAAACCTTTTTATTAAATAAATTTCTATATAAGTCTAAGGATTATCCAACAACCAAATAGGTTATTATCTTTTCAAACTTCGGATTACTCAACAATTCTTACAAAGACTTGGATTATACGTGCAGCACTGTTAGACACGTGAATCTTTTGCATCATCTATTTAAACTTCTAATATGCAAATAAATAAATTATTTGCTTTTTACTACTTAATAAAATCTATTTGTTTTCATGATGATAATAATGGAGAGATAAATGGGATGAAGGGAAAAGAGTCAAAAGACTAATCAATGGCTATTCTATTACTAACTGAATTTTTCAGGTGTTTATTAGATATCACAACTTCTTAACTATATTAACCATTTGTTTGTTATCTTCAAATTTGACCGTGCCAATTTTGGTACTATGACGTCAGGTAATCCATCTTGCATTTGGACTAGCATTCTTGACCAATATAAAAGTGATAAACATGAGAAATGGGGTTAGTTAATTCTCATCTAACCGAAAATTTAGTGCTAAGTATTAAGTATTGATATAAGTTTACTTGAATTATAAGTAAAATCAAAATTTTCTAACCTTGAACATTTCTTGAATTTTTTATTATCATTTTTAAATTCAAATTGAATAAATTTAATTTATAATCATAACAAATTTTATTTTAGATTTTTTTATTACGATTTTGCGTGTTATTTTAGAACTTAAGAGAGTCTCAATAGTAACTTAGAAAAATAAGAAAATGGTAAATTAAGCGAATCAATGATAAACGATTTTTGGAGAAACCCTTGTGGTGTGGTCCACTTCTCAATGCTGCCACCTAAACACAATTTTGTCTATACATTAATACATGATTGATTTTGTACTTTATGAAGACTATTCAAGACCCGGCTAATTTTTCTTCTTTTATTCGAGAGGAAATTTGGCGGAGCCGGTGCACAAAGGATGTACTGGGGTAGAGGAGAGAGAATGATAGAGAAATTGAGGAGAGAGAAGAGAAAAGAAAAAAGAAAAAATAAAAAAATACATGTGTCACTTGGTGAATGCAAGGACGATCATAGTCCTGGAGCATTTTAATTTTTTCCCTTTTATTGTGGTGTTTGCAACTATGTGTCGTTTTAAAATATGTAAAATTATGTCTTTTAAGAAAGAGAAAGAGATAGATAAAGAAGGAGAGAGTTGATAAAAAAATAAAGATATGGGTTCCACATTTTTGTGAGAATAAAATGATATAAATTGTGTCACTTAAAAGGATAAATATTTTTTCTTTATAAACGAATAAACTTTTGTTTAAAATGATGGGGAAGTGGGATGAGGAATGTTTTTTTATTTATGTTTGGTATAAGGTATTCTGCTTTATTCTCTGCAAAGAAAATTCCCGAGTCAATTCATATTTACACTCAACACCGAAAAAAAAAAAAAATCCTCATTAGCTTTTGGTATTTTTTTTCGCCTATGTACTCTGATTGTGATGCATACGAATTAAGACCATAATGCACTCAAGTGCTATATGTAGATGTAAATAAATACAGCAGAGAAGCATAATTTAGTCATTTTACTTCAAAATCCTATCAATATTTTACCATCAACCAAACACAATTTCAGTAAATTTAACCCAATATTTCTAGTATAATTTTGACATACCAAATACTTTTTCATAATTTATCTAGACAAAAATATTTTCCACCATATTTCTAGAAATTTTTTTTTTTTTGATAAAAAACATCTCTTATACCAAATGTGATTATTGGTATTTTTATTTGTCTATTGACAATCTTAATTGCTTATAATTTTAATTACCTAAATTTTCTTTCATCAATTCATTTCTTCAATAAATCAATTAATTTCACTACTTACACTTACTTATTAATACATTTAATATTGTATCAATAAACAGTTAAATGTTTATTAATGTAAATTAAAATACACAATATTATCACTAAGAAAAAAAAATTATATCTCATTGTCTCTTTTCTTTTGTTTTTTATTTAATAATCTTTTTAATTTATGAAATAAAAAATGTGTTATAATTCTAATTTTCGTTATTAATAATAATAATCGAAATAGTTATAGATGAATTATTAAAATAAAGTTTGACATTAGATATAAAAATTATTAAATTCAAACGAACTAATGAACAAGATTTAGTGTAACACTATACATTGTAGAGGGTACTTTACTCTTTCAATTTTTATCCTAATATCAGAAACGTTTTTATTCTAAAGAACATTAGAAACGCGTTTCTTTGGTTTTGCGTTTGGGAACGTTCGCTGCAAATTCTCGAGCAGTTCCGTGTCAGAAACACGCGTTTCTACGATGCTGAGCTTCAGGGTGAGGAACTTGTTGTCCCGTGTCAGAAGAAGGACAAAGAAAAACATCAGAAACAGAAACACGCGCAAGCTCAGAAACCAAAACTGCATTTCCATTGCAAAAGAGTTACCATGTCTTGTAGAAGAAGAAGAAGATACTGAGGAAGGTTTCAGAATCAAAAGCTCTGCACCATCACACAATCATGGAGTTCAGCCCTTGGGTAATCTTTATCTCAACCCAGGTTCCATAAACTCCAGAGACACGGGTTTAGGTAATCTTCATATCCTTACGGATGAGCTTGTTCTTGAGATTCTAGGGTTTTTGGATGGTACCAATTTGGGGGTTTTGGCCACTGCAAGCAAGTCTTTTTATGTTTTTACCAACCATGAACCCCTTTGGAGGAATCTTGTATTGGATAATCTTCTTGGTGGGTTTCGGTACAATGGGTCTTGGAAATCTACTTATGTTGCTTCTTGTTACCCTTCATTTCATATCTCGAGTAGTGCTCTTCAGAGTTTCAAAGTTAGAGACTTTTACTCTGATTATCTCTTCCAGAGTTGGCTCTGTGCTAATCTTGAAATGAAGCCCGAATGGTTGGAGAGGGATAATATAATTCGAAAGAAAGGTATTTCAGTTGAAGAGTTTGTGTTGAATTTTGAGGAGCCTAATAAGCCGGTGTTGTTGGAAGGGTGTCTTGATAATTGGGATGCATTGAGAAATTGGGATAGGGATTATTTGGTGCAGTTGTGTGGTGATGTTAAGTTTTCAGTTGGACCAGTGGAGATGAAGCTTGGAGACTATTTTGGGTACTCGGATCAAGTTAGAGAAGAAAGACCATTGTATTTGTTTGATCCAAAATTTGTTGAAAAAGTTCCAAAATTGGGTTCTGAATATGAAGTTCCAGTATACTTTCAGGAGGACCTGTTTGGTGTTTTGGGCAATGAGAGACCTGATTACAGATGGATTATTATTGGACCAGCTGGGTCTGGATCATCTTTCCATGTTGATCCAAATTCTACTTCTGCTTGGAATGCAGTGATCAAGGGATCCAAAAAATGGGTATTATTTCCTCCTGATGTAATTCCACCTGGGGTTCATCCTAGTCCTGATGGTGCAGAGGTGGCATCTCCTGTTTCAATAATTGAATGGTTCATGAACTTTTATGGTGCAACGAAGATTTGGAAAAAGAAACCAATTGAGTGCATATGTAAAGCTGGGGAGGTTATATTTGTGCCTAATGGATGGTGGCATTTGGTGATCAACCTGGAGGAATCTATAGCCATAACCCAAAACTATGTTAGTAGGTGAGGTTCTTTATTGCTTTCTGTAGCTTTCGGAAGTTTGATTAATAAAATACTAATTATATGAGCTTCTGTGTAGTGGCATTGTTTCATTGAAACTAATTGTTAATCTGTAATTTTTTAAGCTGTTAATTGAGGAGAGCTGGATAAAACAGTTTGTGGTAGTGATCAAAAGTTATACTTCTTGGTCTTCCAAGAATTAGTAGTTCTAGTTTTTCCTTTTAAAAAAAGGGATAGGTTATACTTACCACATTTTTTCCTTATCATCTCTTACTACCATTATTGTTATCACTGGATCAAAATCAATTCAATAGCTCTCACTTGATGTTATTTTGTAACCGTTGATTTGATTTTGATTCAACTATAATAAGATTGGTGTTAAGAAGTGATAAGAAAAAAATGTGGTAAGTATAATCTTCCCCTTAAAAAAATCCTCTTAGTAATTTAGTTAGGTACATACATGCTTAACTTTTGAACAGTATGATGGATTTACTAGTCAGTTCTTGTTTTGTAAGTAATCAAGTACCTGATTTAGTTGCACATATTTCGATGGAAGAGCAGCATTTTCCCGTGTGAAACATTTTGTCCTGAATACACATTGTTTGTTGTTTATTTTAAAACATCCTTTGGCTTCACAGAATTTGGCACTTTAGAGTATCATCCTTTGGCAAGACATTTGAAAATTTGCGGTTATGAAGGGATAGTAAATGGTTATTGCTTCCCTTGTTGTGTAATAACATGGGTCCCATTTTCCATCTCTGCTCATTTTATTTTGAGGTGGCCTATTGCAGCTTGCATGAATTGTCCTTTGTATTTGGAAATGAGGGTGAGTGAGGAATTATCATATGTATGCCTAAGCAGATTAATCCACTGATTAGATGCTGGGTTAAGGTCACCTATGATGCTGGCTTAACCCCACCAAAGTCAAAGAGCTCCTTCAAGGAATTACCTATATACTCCTGAAGGAAAGTTCTTTTTTTTTTTTCTTCCTGTAGCTAATTTTTGAAATAGATAAATTTCTTATTTAGACTATCATGACATCTGACCCGCCAATGTGTTTTCTGATATAATCATTAATAAGCAGATGAGCAAAATTCTTGCCCTCTCAATCCGCGAAAGGGATCAGTCCTATCCTATGTGGGGTGGGGAAACCCTTAGGTATATCCAAAAAAAAAAAAAAGCAGATGAGCAAAATGCATATCTGGTTAATACATATATTTCATTTCTGTATTTTGCTTGTGTATTTGATAATGTAATCTCAAATGTCGAGTCATTTATTGCAGGAGAAATTTGTTAGATGTCTTAAATTTTCTTCAAAGGCCAAATGCTAGCACACTGGTATCGGGAACAAGGGATCGAGTGAATTTGTATGATAAGTTTAAGAATGCTATTGAGGCTTCTTTTCCAGGAACAATTGATGAACTGGCCCAAAAAGAAGAAGAGAAAAAGATCCAGCAGAGGAAACTTTCCTTCTGGGATTCTGCCACAGATGCCAAGGTGGGAGCTTTCAAGTTCTCTTTCTAGAGAAATTCATAACAGCGACAACTGATATTGCTGGTCCACATTTCAGATAAATGATTAAAATCAATTTTGACATTTTTTTATCAGTTTTTCATTGATTGTACTCTTCCAAATTTTTTTAGGGATATCATTATTATGACAATCTTCCATTCTTAGGCTACCAGTTGTTGTTTTATAAAAACAGTAAAACCATGGATTTCCACAGCATACACATAATTGATGGAGGGTGTCCATAGAAATGCGATGGAGAGAGCAAAATATTTGTTGATTAACTCTAAATAGATGCATTGTATAAAAATAATTAAAATAAATAAATGGGGTTCTCATACAAAAACGTTTTCCCGGGAAACCGCTTCACAATTGTAACAAAAAAATTTCTTTCTGGCAGCTACGGAACTAGGAGTGTTCGCAGTGTGGATTGAATTGATTTTGCAAGTAAAAATTGTCCAATTCAATTCATTCGGTTTGGATTTTTTTTAAATCCGACCCAATTCAATTCAATTTTATTCGGTTTGGATTAGATCGATTTTCATTTTTTAAAAACTTCAAATTTGTATACTTTTTTGTATGTATTGGCTTTGAAAAGTTTGTGTAATGATTATTATACAATCTAGAAGTATAAGTAAATGATAATCTCATTTTTAATATAGTACAATAAAAAGTTGAAATTGGATAAATTCGATTTCAAGCATCTATCACGGATAAGAAGGAAAATTAGACAATAACAAAGAAAGGAAAATTAATCTCAATTACTAATAGAGAGAGATCTTAAAACAAGTTTTTATTTTAGATTTTGACACATAAGTTTTATAGTAGTATCACATTTATGTAAAAATTATAAAACTAAATAAAACAAATCTTTAACTCAATTCAAATGCTATATTTATGTAGCAAAAAATTCATACTTTTGTAGTATCATATCCAAAGGTGGAAATCACAATGACGGTAGAAACAAAACTTATTAGAATGTATCAATAAATTTTCTTGAGTTCAGAATTTTTTGGACTATGATCGGAGAATAGGTCCAAGTAGGTAGAGGAGATTAATATATTGGATCAGTTTTTATCAATTAAACCGAAAACCGATCTAATCCAATTTAAATTTGCAGTTTTTTTTCGGTTTTATTAATTCGGTTATGATTTTTTGATTTGATCACCTCGGTTTGGATCGGTTGATGAATACTATTGTTCTTCGAATTCAGCTTCACACAATATCTTGAGAACGTAAAAAGGGGGAAAAGTGTTTATCTTTATAGACTACACAACTTATATCCTTTCACTCTCACAAAGATGTGGGACCCACTTTGTCAACTCTTTCTTCTCCTATTTGGGAATAACAAAACTTTACCTCGTTGAAAATATGACACACACTTTAAAGAAAAAAAAAAGGACACAATTAAGAATAAAAGCTCCAAACGTTGAATAGCATGATTCTGTTATAAACTCATTTTGTTGCTCTAGTTGCATTATCGTTCAATAATAATGTATTTTTGTGCCGAAACACGAGTCTATGAAAATGACTAGCATTGGTGCTAGCAACTCAATTCTGAAAACGCTTAGGCTGAAGAATCCTAAGCTTGTGTTATTGGAGCAATGTTCCAATGTTTGGGACCTCAAGATTATCCATGCACATATGTTAAGAACCCATGTGTTCTTCGACGTGTTTGCGGCCAGTCGCATTTTTGCTTTCTGCATAGACTCAACCAACTTGCTTCATTACGCCATCAGGGTCTTATCCCAAATAGAGAATCCCAACCTCTTCATCTACAACGCTCTGATACGAGGTTGTTCCAACAGTGAAAACCCAGAAAATTCATTTCACTATTACAACCAAGCGCAACGCATTGGTCTCTTACCTGATAATATCACTCACCCTTTTTTGGTTAAGGCATGTGCTCAGCTTGAGTCTGCAGCTATGGGCACACAAGCTCATTGTCAAATCATTAAGCATGGGTTTGAACAAGATTGTTATGCCCGAAACTCTCTTGTTCATATGTATGCTACTGTTGGGGATATGAAGGCTGCAAGGTGCATTTTTCAGAGGATTTATGGGTTTGATGTTGTCTCCTGGACTTGCATGATTGCGGGTTATCATAAATGTGGGGATGTTGAATCTGCGCGCCAACTGTTTGAAAGAATGCCAGAGAAGAGTTTGGTGACCTGGAGTGCGATGATTAGCGGTTATGCCCGGAACAATCATTTTGATAAAGCGGTTGAGCTGTTTCGGGTTTTCCAGGCTGAAGGGGTGGTGGCTAATGAAGCTGTCATGGTGGGTGTGATATCCTCTTGTGGTCATTTGGGGGCTCTTGCTATGGGGGAGAAAGCTCATGAGTATGTGATGAGAAATAACTTGACTTTGAATCTGATTCTTGGGACAGCTGTTGTTGACATGTATGCAAGATGTGGGAATGTTGAGAAAGCTATTCAGGTTTTTGAACAACTGCCAGAAAAGGATGCACTTTGTTGGACAGCTTTGATTGCTGGACTTGCCATGCACGGATATGCAGAGAAAGCACTTGAGTATTTTTCAGAAATGATGAAAACAGGGATAGTTCCTAGAGACATTACATTTACTGCAGTGTTGACAGCTTGCAGCCATGGAGGACTGGTTGAAAGGGGTATGGAAATATTTGAAAGCATAAAAAGAGATCATGGGGTAGATCCAAGATTGGAGCATTATGGATGTATGGTTGACCTACTTGGCCGTGCAGGGAAACTTGCAGAGGCAGAGAAATTTGTTCTTGAAATGCCTGTGAAGCCAAATGCTCCAATATGGGGAGCACTGCTAGGAGCTTGCAGGACTCACAGAAATGTTGAAGTTGGGGAAAGGGTGGGAAAGATTTTGATCCATATGCAACCAGAACATAGTGGTTATTATGTTCTGCTCTCTAATATATATGCTCGCACAAACAAGTGGAAAGATGTTACTATTATGAGACGAATGATGAAGGAAAAAGGAGTTAGAAAGCCACCTGGGTATAGTCTCATTGAGATAGATGGAAAAATTCATGAATTTACTATTGGAGATAAATCACACCCTGAAATAGAGAAAATAGAAAGAATGTGGGAAGATATACTCCAAAAAATAAAATTAGCAGGATACATTGGAAATACAGCTGAAGCATTGTTTGACATTGATGAAGAGGAAAAGGAAGACGCACTTCACAGGCATAGTGAGAAGCTGGCCATTGCATATGGAATTATGAAGGTTCGAGCCCCCACACCTATTCGGATTGTGAAAAACTTGCGTGTCTGTGAAGATTGTCACACAGCTACAAAGCTGGTTTCAAAGGTTTTCAAAGTAGAGTTGATTGTGAGAGACAGGAACCGATTCCATCATTTTAAAGAAGGCACTTGTTCTTGTATGGATTACTGGTAAAGTGGTACGAAACTTTTTATAGGGTTTTGGAGGTACATGAAAATTAGAGATGGCCTAGACACGTTGTGGACATTTGTTCTTTAAAACTCATTTTATAAATCAAAAAACAATAAACGTCTAAGATTCGTCAAACTCAATTTACAAAGCACGTTTGTCAGGCTTGTCTTGTTCTCACGTGTAGAGTTCTAGGATTATTTTTCCGTTCTTGTTCAGAAACATTGTTAGATCAAGTGATCCCGACATTGTTAGGATTGTTTTGTTCTCACGGGTAGAGTTCCATGTTGTGATTCTGCATGGTTCGAAAGTAATCCTCGTCAATCCATGGCCACAATTATAGAATCTTTGCAGACAATCTAATCCTTGCTACTCATAAAATAAAACTATTTATGTACTTTCAACTAATAAATTAAGCTTTTGAAATGGTTGATGATAGATTATATGAATCTTTTTAGTTCAAAACTCATAATTTATTTACCGAAAAGGAGAAATTAAGTACTCATCAAGGAAGAAAATATCTCGTAGTAAAGGTAAATGACAACTAATTATCCAACTCGGGTACTAAAGATAGAATGGATTCGTAATCAATTTATTTCCTCTCAAATGAGGTTATAGGTTCGTAATCCTGAACTAAGCGTTAAAAATGCACCCATTGCTACAATTCACAATCGGCATTGATATTACATATTCTATTTTTGGGATACATAAGAGAAATTTAAAACAACAGACTACAAACTACACATACAAAAGAAACCTACACCCACATTGTCTTGGAAAACAGAGTGGACCAATCATGAGGGTTGACAACATGTTCCTCCAGTTTCGAATTTAAACATATAACATTGCTTTACATTTTCTGGAGGGGGAAGCGAAAGCATTTCAATAAATTAGCCATCATTGTGATGAAAATTAGTTACTTGTTCTGATATGATTATACAGGGGATAGATATCAGTGGCGGACCCAGAATTTATTTCTAGTCGGGCCAAAAAATTTAACATTTCAAATATTTATCATAATTATACATACTTTTTATTTTTTTAATAATATAATATATTTATGATATGTATTATTTATTTAAAAGCATATTCTGAGATTATAATTTGTAACATTAATCTTCAAAGTAAAAGGATTGATGTTATTTTAACAAATAATAAATATTTATTTAAAATTTAAAATAAAATTTAAAATTCAATTAGTAAAGAAAGTGCAAATTATATGTGTATATACATATATGAAATTTTCAAGTGATTTTTATGAACATTTTTATGTGATCTTTATGAACATTATTTTATGTGATATTAATGAAATTTTATTTTATGTGATGTTAATGATAATTTATTTCATCTCATCTTTGTGAATAATTTTTTTTGCCTTTTACATTTCAATTTGGTTTGGGCCTATACACTTTAGGGATGTATTAAATTATGATTTTAAAAGACTTTTTTTTTAGATAAAAAATCTTATAAGATTTTAATAGAATTTATAAGATTTGAAAGTAAAATATGAATTTATACAATTTTAAAAAATCATATAAATTTTTAACAAACATTCAAAATTACAAGATTCAATAAAAATAATAATAAAGAAATGCAATGATATTAATAAAAAAGTAAAGCCTAATAATAATAACTTGACTTTGAATCTGATTCTTGGGACAGCTGTTGTTGACATGTATGCAAGATGTGAGAATGTTGAGAAATTCAGGTTTTTGAGCAACTGCCAGAAAAGGATGCACTTTGTTGGACAGCTTTGATTGCTAGACTTGCCATGCACGGATATGCAGAGAAAGCACTTGAGTATTTTTCAGAAATGATGAAAACAGGGCTAGTTCCTAGAGATATTACATTTACTGCAGTGTTGACAGCTTGCAGCCATGGAGGACTGGTTGAAAGGGGTATGGAAATATTTGAAAGCATGAAAAGAGATCATGGGGTAGAACCAAGATTGGAGCATTATGGATGTATGGTTGACCTACTTGGCCGTGCAGGGAAACTTGCAGAGGCAGAGAAATTTGTTCTTGAAATGCCTGTGAAGCCAAATGCTCCAATATGGGGAGCACTGCTAGGAGCCTGCAGGATTCACAGAAATGTTGAAGTTGGGGAAAGGGTGGGAAAGATTTTGATCCATATGCAACCAGATCATAGTGGTTATTATGTTCTGCTCTCTAATATATATGCTCGCACAAACAAGTGGAAAGATGTTACTATTATGAGACGAAAGATGAAGGAAAAAGGAGTTAGAAAGCCACCTGGGTATAGTCTCATTGAGATTGAGATAGATGGGAAAATTCATGAATTTACTATTGGAGATAAATCACACCCTGAAATAGAGAAAATAGAAAGAATGTGAGAAGATATATTCCAAAAAATAAAATTAGCAGGATACATTGGAAATACAGATGAAGCATTGTTTGACATTGATGAAGAGGAAAAGGAAGACGCACTTCACAGGCATAGTGAGAAGCTGGCCATTCCATATGGAATTATGAAGGTTCGAGCCTCCACACCTATTTGGATTGTGAAAAACTTGCGTGTTTGTGAAGATTGTCACACAGCTACGAAGCTGGTTTCAAAGGTTTTCAAAGTAGAGTTGATTGTGAGAGACAGGAACCGATTCTATCATTTTAAAGAAGGCACGTGTTCTTGTATGGATTACTGGTAAAGTGGTACGTAACTTTTTATAGGGTTCAGGATTTTGGAGGTACATGAAAATTAGAGATGCCCTAGACAAGTTGTGGACATAAATCTTGTTCATTAAAACTCCAAAAAACAATAAACGTCTAAGATTTGTCAAATTCAACTTACAAAGCACGTTTGTCAAGATTGTCTTGTTCTCACATGTAGAGTTCTAGAATTATTTTTCCGTTCTTGTTCAGAAACATTGTTAGATCAAGTGATCCCAGCATTATTTGTTAGGATTGTTTTGTCCTCACGTGTAGAGGTCCACATTGTGATTCTGCATGGTTCGAAAGTAGTCCTCGTCAATCCATAGGCACAATTATAGAATCTGTGCAGAGAATTAAATCCTTGCTACTCCCTTAACTAGTGCAAAGAGATATGATATAAAATAAAACTATTTATGTACTTTCAACTAATAAATTAAGCTTTTGAAATGGTTTATGATAGATTATATGAATCTTTTTAGTTCAAAATACACCAATTGCTACAATTCACAATCGGCATTGATATTACATATTCTACTTTTGGGATACATCATAGAAATTTAAAACAACAGACTACAAACTACACGTACAAAAGAAACCTACACCCACACAGTCTTGGAAAAATAGGGTGGAACAATCATGAGGGTTGACAATATGTTCTTCCAGTTTCGGATTTAAAAAATACAACACCATTTCTTCTTCTGATATAATTATACAGGGGATAGAGATGCAGTATAAGAACCATCACAGTACTTTACACCTTTTAGTGAACTTGACCACAGGCTGGAGGAGACTACAGCTTCTGGAATGCCAAATGTACCACTAAAGTTTTGCAAGTTTTCACTACCTGCGGCTGTAGATTTCGACTTTTCACAAGTTGATTTTAAAGCAACATTCAAGCCAATTGAGCTAGGTTCCGTCACAAAACTGTATGTCACAAGATAGAAGTAAACATCATTTAGGTTTCAAATAACTATACACGACGCAACTGGTATTAATTAGATAGTGCCAAGAAATCCATAACATCTGAACATAAATGCTCATGAAATTCTACTTATTCAGTTCAGCCCTTGAGACTCAGAACATGGCAGGATGATAAAAACAATGAACCGCTCTCTATGGAAGGATAAAGCAGATAACGTAGTCGTATATAAGGAAATATATTTAGAAAACATAACACCAGCATTGGACCTAAAAATATACCCAAATTTTCTCCTTCACATATTTAGAAAGCCTCATTACCAGAGCTCAACCCATAAAAAATGACTCCTAAAACCCACTAGCCATAGATCCACATTACCGGCTCACCACAGGCTCCAGAGTTCAAACAAGTCCCTAATCATAGGAGACTCGGCCCGGTTCTGTAAAACGATGGTTCATCACCAAGTAGTGCCCCTCTGATGCTAAATCAAGGTTACTTGGATTTGACATGTATACCCAAATTCTCCTCCTTTATGCTGTTTGTGCCGGTACAAAGTCATACAGAGCTAGGATTGACCAAGCCTAATTTTTTAAGGCAACTTTAGATGAATAACTAAATCGGCTAAATGGTATCGTCTACATGAATTTTTTCAAATCGTAACAATTCAATTTCAAAAATGTCACAAAAGTATCCCCCCAAGCAAAGGCTACACATACCTTGCCTCGAAGCTTCTTCCTTCAGAGCCCATCAATTCACATATACCACAAATAATCCAAGGTGGAAGAATTGCATCCTTAATTTCAATGCTACAACAAAGGCCATCTGACGATCCTCGTGCAGACTCTCCATCTTTCCAAATAGACCCCTTATTAGAAGCAGCAATATGTTCCGCTCTTCTCATCTCCATGCATTTAATCTGCGAAAGAAAAGTATATTGATTCCAATATGTGTTATATAACAGCTAACAAATGAAAAATAAGTATTGTAACTTTGGACAAATGAAAAAAAAAAAAAAAAGTATTCTAATTTCCAAGCAATGGGTTCCTCTATATGGTTTTCTGGAAGATAACGATACATCGAAACTAATCCGGTGCACAGATTTGAAAATTTAAGCAACTTCAAATAATAATATTCACCACTCAACGATAAGAAACTTATGCGTTAATAGCTTTTCTTGCTCAAGTAATCTAGGTAATAAAAAGATTGGGTACGGCAGTTCAGTAATTTACTTCAACTTCCGTTAAGACAAATTGCGGAAATACGGCATGGAAAGAATAAAAGAAAGGAAAGAAAATGATATAAAAAAAACTTATCACATACATCAGGAGAAGACAAAGAAGAATTTCGAAACGGCACAGGAGAGCACAAGACAGGTACGTCCATACCAGAAAGTAAGGTCAAGAGAGATCTGCAGAGTGCAGACAATAAAAATTAGTCAGCAACGAGATTAAAAATATAAGAGTAAACATCAAATAAGTCTAAGTGAATGAAGTATAAAAACTAGATAGGAAGCTACCAAGAAAATTAACCATTAGTTAGTCACCTGTAGTTTAGGAGAAGGTCAAATAAACCATGTACATTGTTGTTGCCACTGAAAACCAGCATAGATTCGGGACTATTATCTATGTCAGAGAACGACCTCAATCGTTGAGACTGGCAATATTTAAAATAAAAAGTACCAATCAATAAAAGTTATATATATAAAACTTAAAAACAATATTGGAGCTAACTGTGAAGCAGACTTTCAGAGCACCAGGCATACATATACGCAAGGAACAATCGTCAATTAGTCAATCTCTTTTAAAGATGTACCAACACATAATTAGAGGACGGCATAAAAACATTTACATGGAGAATAGGTCGAAATTAAACTCCAAATAGTTCACTTAATACTAACTGGAAGCCAAAAGAGAAGTATAGTTTCAGTATTCAGGATAGATTTATCAATTGAGTCACAAAGAGATAAGAAAACTATGTCAGGAAATTGTTTATCATGAATTCATGATCATAGACAGATTAATACAGACATCCCCGGAAAAACAATGCTATATAAATAGGATGCGGATACAAACCTGCCCCAAGTTCTGCCTCTCTATCTCTGAGAGCTCAACCAGATCCTCAGTAGTGACCTGCTCCACTTCAGAATGGCAAAGAGGCATCGAGAAACAAAGATCCTGGTCAAAATAGCATACAACCGAGAAAAAAGTTGAGAGATCATCACCAATATAAAAATTAATAGGAAAGTTCAAGTATAATAATCACACACAAAAAAACCTCATTGGAAGGAAGAAAAGGAAGCTCTGGTAAACAAGCAGCATACAAGAAAATTCTAACTGTATAAGTACCAATAAATAAAAAGGACACATCATATACTATAGAACCATAATGATAGCCAACTTGTAAAAACTACATTTTGTGAAGTTAAAAATGCTGGTAATCAAAACCGTAGACCAAGTCCAGTTACGCATATCGCTTGTTGAGTAGTTATTCAGTTATTCTCCTTGCCATGACCTATTCCAAAAACAAACACTTGAATTGTTGGATGCTAGGATGAGACTACTACTCTTTGACAATAAATAAAAACCATTCTCCATTAAACTCCAACTAGCAAGGGTGTGGTTAGCATAATCATCTACTCAGCATTACTCTTGCGTTATATTCAAAGATATTGTTTCCTACATTCGGACCCGTGATTTTTCAATTATAAAGGAGCAATTTTACCACTATTCAAGGATCACCCTCTTACTACTCTTTGACAATAAATAAGATAAAGAAATAAGATACGTTTACCTAACAATCATTTGCACCATGAATTTCCTAGAAATATGCCATCAATGAAATATCATTCTTAGGCAAACAATACAGAAAAGAATAACCTCTGTGTGTGATACTAGTTGATTGGTTACCTAAAAATAAACTACACACGTCATAATGCATAATATGAGTACAGCTTACATGCTCCCTTAACAATGATCTCAAACCTCTGGTTGACCGAGAGACATAGGCATTGCACGAGAATTTGGATCTCCTAGAGCCATCACCACCAGTGAACATCACCACAAACTGGGAAGTGCAAACTAGAAAACGAAGGGAGAAAATCAACATAAAGTTTCATCCAATATTCCTATATATTAAAATAAAAAATATTCCCCATGAAACCCTGACATGCAAGGGTAAGGCTGAGGAAAATCCATGTACAGTGCCTTATCTTTGCATTTTTGCAAAGAAGTTATTTCCTATATTCGAACCGATGACCTTTCGGTCACATGAACAACTTTACTACTGCTCCAAACTCAGCCCTCTTAACCAATATTCCTATATAAATAAAATATTCTTATAAAAGATAAGGCACAATGAAGCTAGCAGGTTCAAAGAATAGCAAAATTAAGTCCATGCATGAGCAGTAGCAGAGGAAGCAACATACATAAAAGAGCAAGTGTATTTTGATCATGAAAATTATTCATTATGCAAAAACAATTCAAATTACATATCACAAGCAAGGAGAGTAATGAGAATCCAGAAGAACAGAAACAGCAACATAAAAAGGAGTAGCACAAAAATATTATTATGACCACTACAACTCCATCTAACAAAAAAATTGACTGTCGTGTATAATTACCATAAAAAAGGCCACAGATGTTCTTCCGAAGCATGTAATAAAGGTCGTGGAAGGATTCTTCCCAAGCTACTTGTCGTTTCCTTAGGAATTCCAATTCTATTGCTTAAAAGTACAAAAATGGAAATTAAAGAAAATAGAAAAATGAAGAGGACAAAGAAGAGATTGAAAATGGAGTATGTTGAAAGCTGCTTGACAACCTCCATCTGCTGTTGATGAGCTCAAGACGGATATGAGAGAAGGTGGTAGAACGGATTGAGGATACATCCATGAATGCAAACCCAAGCCCTGGGAACCTCTCATATTTTGACTCTCCAAAGAACTGTGCTTGAAGGTTAATTGAGGCATGGTACCACGCATAAGTAACCTATGTATCCTGAAATTTGGAAATCAAAATAACTTTCACAAAAAGCAATAATGGACACCAAGGATAGCTGACACAGCAAGGTGGCAATAAAAAATCCGAAACAAATCACATAAATAGGTGCCACAACTACATAGGACATAGATAAATAGAAGAGTCTGGTTTTGTTCAACGTATCAATGTCTTGCAAAATCTGTTCAATGCAGACAACATAGAATTTTATGAGACAAAAAATAAATAAATAAAAAATGTAAGTTTGACATATCATGGTTAGACTAAGAAAACGAGGAATAAAATAAGCAGTTTATTACCTAGCTCGTTCAAATATTGAAAATATCAACATCAACATCATACCAGAGTAGAAACAAATTAAAGACAAATATGAGCACTATTTTTATCAAATAAAGTTAGAAAAAAAGTCCAAGAAAAATACTTGTTATACTATACAGCATGCATGATAAATGCATTGGTTCTATCAACACCATATCTTGTTGCGAATGGTAGGGGGAGCCCAAAACCTTTGCAAAGGAAACATCCATGGGCCAAGTGATAAACCACAATAAGTGGGCCGACACCACATCTTAACCCAAAACCTTAAGGCTGTAGGTTTATGGGTCTTTTGCACTTTATATGGTCATCACTTGGTCTAAGTCTAGCCGATGTGGTACTTCTTTATAACTCATACTTGAATACTTTCAACATCTTCCCCTCAAGTATGAGACCCCTATCATGCTCCCCCTTTATGGGCAACTTCTGCAGAAGTCTTTTTTTCTTTTAACTTATTGGAGTCACACTAGCCTTCTGCGGAGGCCTCTTTAAGTGCATCACCATCTCCATATATTCGGGTCCCAGCCAAACCTTTAGCTCTGATACCACTGTTTGGAATTGAAGTAATATAAGACTGAAATATATTTTTTCATATATTGATTGACACCCAAAGGGTTCTTTATATACATATTACAAAGTAGTTAAGGAGATGAAGTAATAAACAAAATACACAGTAACCAAAGAGACATCACACTACTCAAAGAGACAAGTAGTTAGAAATAAGTAAAAAACTCTAGAATATTCTGTAATAAAGATAATTTAGCATTTAAAGTAGAAAACGCTATTGTGATACAGAAGGAAAATCAAGAGTTTTAGCATTTAAAGTGCAATAAAGATAATTTAAAGTTGTCAATAACTCTTGATGGGTATGAGAAAAGGGAAAAGACACTTTGTAAAAGTAAACGGGATAGATAAGAGTCCACCACAATTGAGATTAAAGGCTAAGCCACCCTCCCAACTGATAAAGAACCCACTTGTCTCACCACTAACCCAAGGTTAGATAAAGATAACAAGATTCAAGACAAGTTTAAGCACTTGCAACACACTTTTTTTCATTCATCAAATCTGCCATTTGCATTACAAAATATCCTATATTTATAGAATAACTAAAAGCATAAGAATACAAAGAGACATATAACTTCAACAGTTGTGTTGCTTAGGAAATATAAATAAAAATAACTAAACCCAACTCCCAAGAGTCATGCTCCCAAGGATTGTGTTGCTTAGGAAATAGAAATAATAATAACTAAATTCAACTTCCAAGAGTTATGCTCCCAAGAGTGAATAGCAACTAAAAAAACTCTTTATTGCACTTTAAAATGTTAAAACTCTTGATTTTCCTTCTGTATCAACCTCCCCTTCCTGATTGGGATTTGTCCTCAAACCCTCATGGTCTTCATTACTCTTGGAATAAACAAAGATATCATCAAAACACACCACAACAAAATTCTCAATGAAAGGACGAAGAATTTCATTCACAAGTCTCATAAAGGTGCTTGGAGCATTAGAAAGCCCAAAGGGCATGACTCTCGATTCATATAACCCTCTTTTAGTCTTAAATGCAGTCTTCCATTCATCTCCTTCCTTCGTTCTATACTTGATGGGGATGTTGTTTATGGCCTTACTATCAACACACATATGCATAGTACCATCCTTTTTAGGAACAAGTAAAGCTGGAACAGAACAAGGACTCATACTTTCTCTAACAAATCCTCTAGCCATCAACTCCTTCACTTGTCTTTGTAGTTCTTTTGTTTCTTCAGGATTACACCTATAGGTAGCCCTATTTGGTAATGGAGCGCCAGGCATGAGGTCAATCTGATGTTCTATTCCCCTAATTGGTGGCAAACCAGGGGGCAAGTCATTCGGAAACACATCTTGAAATTTCTCAATCAAAGGTTGCACCAAAGGATGTAAAGGGGCCTCAACTGTACCTATGGATGTTTCAACAACAAGCAGGGCAAAAATAGGCTTGTTTTGAAGTAATGAACGCTCAACCTCTGTTTCACTCACATAAGAATTTTTCTCACTTGTGTTTCCCTCCCCATATAAACTCACATGAATTTCATTTGGTGGTAAAGGTGCAAGTGTGATTTTCTTTTGATTGTCAACAAGAGAATAAGTATTTTTATGACCATCATGAACAACATGTTTATCAAATTGCCAAGGACGTCCCAACAGAATATGACATGCATCCATAGGGATCACATCACACAAGATTCGGTCATTATAAACATTCCCAATTGAAAGAGGAATAAGGGCTTGTTGAGTTACCTTAACATCACTATTCTTGCTTAGCCATTGTAGTTTGTAAGGATGAGGGTGAGGAGTGGTAGGTAATTGAAGCTTCTGAATGAGTAATGTAGAAGCAACATTAACACAACTCTCACTATCCACTATGAGATTACATACCCTTCCTTTGATGGTGCACCTTGTGTAGAAGATTTGTTCTTTTTGGCTTTTCTCTTTAGGTGCTTCTTTAGCATAGAGGACTCTTTGTAACATAAGCAGATGCTCCCCTCGGTCTGCTTCTAAGATAACTTCTTCACCCGGGATGTCAACATGTTCAGCATCCCAAACTGGACCTTGTTCATATTCATGCTCAATTTCTTCAATTTCTTTAAGTGTCAGGACCCACCTATTAGGACAATCAGCTTGAAAATGGCCATAGCCTTGGCATTTAAAACATTTCTTTTTAAACTCTTTCGGAGCTTCCTCGACCTTCCTTGATTTTGAATGTTTCTCCACTTTAATGGCTAACTTGCACACATCTTCAAAAGTCCAAAATGGTTGTAGTTCTACCTTCTCAGCAATATCGGTATTTAACCCGCCAATAAAACGAGCAATTTTTTGTTCCTGAACTTCTTGAAGGCCACTAGTCATAAGGAGTTGCTCATACTCCCTAATATACTTTTCAACGCTCAGATCTTCTTGTTTGAGAGAAGCAATTTTGAGATACAAGTCTTGTTTGTAACTGGCGGGAAGAAATCTTTTATCCATCAGCCTCTTCAGTTTAGCCATGATTTGAGCCTTCTCTTGCCTTCTCGGTTCCTCTCCATCTTCAAGTTCTCAAACCATATTGATGCATACTTTTTGAGTTTGATGCTTACAATTTTGAAGCACTTCTCATCATCAAAGTCCTTAACTTCAAAAATTCGCTCAATAGAACGAACCCATTCCAAATAAATATCGGGATTCAAGCTGCCATCAAATTCTGGCGGTTCGATCTTCACATCTCTAAAGTCATCTTGGAATTTTCTCCTTCTTCTATCATGAGGTGTTGACTCATTTGAAGAAACACTTGAGTCACTAGCAGAAGAATCATGAATGGAGGGGCTATGAGTGCTTTTGGAATGTCGCCTACGTCCACGATGATTTCGTTGGACAAGATCAGCAAGAGCTTGGCGCATTTCTTCAATCTGATTTTCAAGATTTGCAAGTTGTTGGTCACGCCTCATATTCTGATTTTGCTCACGGGTTCTATACCTTGGACCTTCTTCTTCCATG
>JAVKPL010009563.1:0-38477 GCA_032173675.1 Gastrolobium villosum
TCATAGTAGTTTTTCTGGCGATTCTGCGCCTGCTTCAACTTTTCTCTGATCATCTGGATCTGCTGGGTAGTATCTTGGACAAAGTCCAGGCCAAATAGCTCTTTGTCTCCAACCTCGGACCAGCAAGTAGGAGTCCGACACCTCCTACCATACAGCGCTTCGTAGGGTGCCATGCCCAGACTAGCATGAAAACTGTTGTTGTACGAGAATTCTACCAACGGAAGGTACCTATCCCATGCAGAACCCTGCTCCAACGTGCAAGCTCTCAACATGTCCTCCAATGTCTGGATGGTCCGCTCAGTCTGTCCGTCAGTCTGAGGGTGATAGGCGGTACTCAATATCAGCTGTGTACCAAAAGCCTCCTACAGCGCCTCCCAGAACCGAGATGTGAACTTCGGGTCCCCATCACTGATGATACTCTCGGGCACCCCTCACCTTCACAGGAAGAAAATGGGCAGACTTGGTCAATCTGTCCACAATGGCCCAGATAGAGTCACAACCAGTCTGAGTTTTGGGCAGTCCCACCACGAAGTCCATGGAAATACTCTCCCACTTCCACTGTGGAATCTCAAGAGGTTGAAGTTTACCAGACGGTTTCTGGTGCTCGATCTTCACTTTCTGACATATCAAACACTTGGACACGTAGACCGCTATGTCTTTCTTCATGCCCGGCCACCAAAAATTTCTTTTTAAGTCCTGGTACATTTTTGTAGCACCAGGGTGGATAGTAAACTGGCCCTTATGAGCCTCTGTCATAACCTCTTCTGTCAATGGCCCTCGAGGAATAACAATCCTCTTCTGGAACAACAATAAATCATCCTTGTTCCAAGACACACCGTCCTGGTTCTTCACATAATCTAGGCACTCTCTTTGCACTTGCGCCTCTTTAATCTTTTCCATCAGCTCATTAATCACTTCTGCTGTTTCCATCTCAAGTAGTGCGCCCCTAAACAAGGAGTTCACTCTCAAGTCTCTGAACTTTTCGATCACCTCGTAGTCGCTCATCATCAAGCTGGATAAGCTCACGGATTTCCGACTCAAAGCATCGGCTACCATATTGGCCTTGCCAGGATGGTACCTCAGCTCAAAATCGTAGTCCTTCAAGAACTCCATCCATCTCCGCTGTCTCATGTTCAACTCCTTCTGGTCAAACAGATATTTCAGACTCTTGTGGTCACTGAATACAGCAAACTTCATGCCAAACAGGTAATGCCTCCAAATCTTGAAAGCAAAAACAATGGCTGCCAACTCCAAGTCATGAGTCGGGTAGTTCTCCTCATGAGGTTTCAACTGTCTTGAAGCATAAGCAACAGCTTTCCCTTTCTGCATCAACACACAGCCTAGCCCCTTTCCTGAGGCATCGCAATATAACTCAAACTGCTCCGCAGGATCAGGAAGGACTAACACAGGAGCAGTAGTCAGTCTCTCCTTCAACTCCTGGAAGCACTCCTCACACTCATGTGTCCACACGAATGGAGTCTCCTTTCGGGTAAGGCGAGTCATTGGTAGCACCATCTTGGAGAATCCCTCTATGAACCTCCTGTAGTACCCAGCCAAACCCAAGAAGCTTCTCACTTCTGTAACCGTCTTGGGCCTCTCCCAATCCATCACGGCCTCAATCTTGTTAGGATCAACTGCAACTCCATCAGCAGAAATCATATGACCCAGAAATTTTACCGCCTTGAGCCAAAACTCACATTTTGACGGCTTAGCATAAAGCTTTTTCTCTTTCAACACTTGCAAAACAATCTTCAAGTGCTCAGCATGCTCCTCCTCGGTCTTGGAGTAAATCAAGATGTCGTCAATGAAGACGATCACAAACTGATCCAGGTACGGCTGGAAGATCCTGTTCATGTAGTCCATGAACACTGCGGGTGCATTGGTGAGTCCAAACGGGATCACCAAATACTCATAATGCCCGTACCTCGAGCGAAACGCTGTCTTTGGGACATCCTCCGGCTTTACCCGTATCTGATGGTAACCGGACCGGAGATCAATCTTTGAATATACGCAAGCACCCCTGAGCTGATCCAGCAAATCATCAATGCGTGGAAGGGGATACTTGTTCTTGATTGTCACCTTGTTCAACTGTCTGTAGTCGGTGCACAACCGCATAGTCCCATCTTTCTTTTTCACAAAAAAGATCGGTGCTCCCCAAGGAGACACACTCGGCCGAATGAAATCCTTTGCTGAAAGCTCCTCAATATGCTTCTTCAGCTCTGCCAACTCCGGTGGCGACATCCGGTATGGAGCCAACGAAATGGGCCCCACACCAGGCAATAAATCTATGGAGAACTCTATCTCCCTCTGCGGTGGAAACTCAGGAATCTCCTCGGGAAACACCTCGAGGAATTCCCTCACCACAGGAATGCCAGTGAGATCCTCCTGTGTCCCATTCACCAAACCTCCCAACATAACATAGCCAAATGCCCCTGCTCTCAAGGCCCTCCTCGCCTGCAGGACTGAAATGAACGGTGAGGAACTGGCTGTGGACCCACCCGGAGACATCACCACTCTCTTGGCACAGCAATCAATCAATGCACAGTTTCTGGACAGCCAATCCATGCCCAGAATAATCTCCAAGTTGGCCATCGGCAATCCTATCAGATCTACCGAGAAGTCGCGGCCATCCCACTGAAACGCTACATCGCGATGGACAGTGGAAGTCAAACATTTTTCTCCGGTGGCGGTGGTCACCCGCATCGGTGGAGAAAGCACATCACTGGGCAACTCAAGCCCCACAGCAATAGGGGTAGCAACAAAAGAGTGCGTTGCTCCGGAATCAAACAATACATCAACAGCTGAACCTCCAATGGTAACAGTACCTCTGACCAGGTTCGGAGCTCTGTCCGACTGCTGACGATCAAGTGTGTACACTCGCCCCGTAGTAGGTGGCACTGCTGGTGCCCCAGTAGGAACCATCTGCAAAGGCACTGCCTGCACTGCGGCAACTCTCGCCGTCGGGCAATCTCTGGAATAGTGGCCCTCCTTGCCACACTGGAAGCATATCAGCTGACCGGTAGAACACGGCCCAAAGTGTGACTTCCCGCATCCCGAGCATCTAGGAGCAGGAGGTCTCGTTGTGTTTCCCTGAGTAGAAGTCTTTTTAAACTGATTTGGCGCTTGCTTAGCTGCCAACTGTTTGCCCTTGCCCTTGTTTCCAAACTTCCTGTCCCTCCAGGGAGCGGAACCGCCAGTACCCTGTGGCACCTCAATCTTGGCCTTCTTGGCCTGACACGCACGGCAGTAGTCCTCAATGTCGCGGCACTGCTGTACTAAAGCTCCGAAATCTCTCGAAGCAGAACCAGCAAGATGTCCAGCAATGTCCTTATTAAGTCCCCTGCGAAACTTAGCAGCCAAGAATGTCGGAGTAGGCTTCGCCATCCGGAAGTGTGCAAACTTCACCAGCTGATTGAACTTGGTCAGGTACTCGTCAACAGACGACGAGCCCTGCACCAACCTGTCGAACTCACCCTGCTTCCTCTCCTGTGCATCATAAGGGAATTACTGGCTCAGAAAACAATCCTCGAAGAATGGTCACGTCGTCACATGGCCCTGCATCTCGTAGACATGAGAAGTGTTCATCCACCACTCATGGGCATCGCCCTCCAGCAAATAGGTAGCGAACAATAGCTTCTGCGGATCAGTACACTGCATGACCCGGAATATCTTGTCCAGCGCCTGAAGCCATCGCGCCGCAGCAATAGGATCATAAGATCCATCAAAGGTAGGTGGCTTATGCTTACGGAAAGCATTCAGCCGGCGATAAATCTCATCTCAATCCTCAACAAACATAGGGACGGTCTGCATGGCCTCCGTAAAGCGACTGCCATCACCCAACCGACTCTGACTGTCTTCCTGCAGACTGGGTGGAGGTGGAGGCGGTGGTGGCGGTGGGGGTGGCGGTGGTGGTGGAGGAAACTGACCAATAGCAGGACCAGCCCTCATCTCCTCCAACATGACCCTCATCATGGTCATGTTTGCCAACATGTTCGCCTCGAGAACATCCTCAATGGTCCTCCGGTTTGTCTCACAAACATCTTCCGCGGCTTTCCGGTTCGCCTCGCGAATGATGTCCATCATTGCCAAGTTGGCCACTCTGCTGGCCTCCTGATCGGCTAATCTAGCCGCCTGCATCTCAGCCAATGCAGCCAGGATAGGATCGGGTTGATCCTCAGCAGTCTCATGAATTCTCCTGGGTCCTACCATGACTCTGCACGAGTTACACAAATTATGAGTTGATCAGGCCCACACAATGTGATAACATATGCATCATCCTAATAAAAACCCAACGGAGTAAACACACGAGACAGACACACTACAGAACATCCTAAGTTATTGCAATACATACAGGCTTTTCCTTGAACCATTGCTCCGCTTAATAAAATTGCGGAATAACTTTTTCTTTAATTCAATTATGACGTCATTAACTTTAGCCAACTTGATTACTTAATCAATTTCATAAAATACTGCCTGTATTTAAATTGCAAGACAACTAACTGAATACCTCATAAATATATATAAAGTGAGTATCTAAAGCCACAGGACTACAACACATAGCCTGGACCAAAATCCTGATACTTTAGTACAACTTTAACTCAAAAGAAAACATAACAAGTCTATGTGACATGGACAAACCCCATGCTCACCAAATAAGGCAACAATGCCCAAAACAGTCTTAACATAACATAAAGATCAAAGCGGAAAAACATAACAACAGTCAACATCCAGCATGTCATAATAACATCAACTCAGCTCTGGCCTCCTGCCACCTGAGCCCTCAACATTACCTGAAATAAGCGTCCCCAAACGTGGGGTGAGATCTCTAAACAAGAAATCTCAGTAAGGCAAGGGGTCCTCAAGGATCTTCCACCCCAAGCTCACTTACATGTGTAATATAAGTTCAAAAACAGTATTTACAATATAAGTTCCAAAACTATGCAGTGCAACAGATATTCATGCCATGTGTGTTTATAAAATCTACTGGCCCGAGAAATGCAGGAATACGTCTATACCCACATAAGTACAAGGAACACCGCTTGCACCTCACCCACAGCCTCACCATCTTGTATGTACCACATACTCAGGCTTACCGTAAAGGTGGACATCACATGCATATCATAAAAGCACATTGCATATAATAGCTCAACAGCATTTCTAAAACATCAAAGCATGTAACGCAGCATGCATAAACCACATCCCCATGGGACATGGTGGAACCACAAAATGGCTAAACCGAGGACACGAAAGCTTACCTTGCAAGCTAGCTATCCAAGCCAAGAGTCCAACCACTCTCAAATCCAAACACAGCAGTATCACAATCTGTTATGGACCAATATTATATCATTAATTATGCATCACAAGCATATAACTTAAAGACTACGCCTTTCCTTTACGTTTTACGTCTTAAGGCTTCCAACAAGCCATAAGCCCTTAATCATGTGATTCTGACTTAATTCATTTATTACAGAAGTTCAACTTCCTTAATCTAGGGTCCACAAACCTCCAATAGCTTACTGTTCACACAGCACAGCTACTGTTCTGCGAAATCCCAGAATATCCGGATATTACAAGGGGCATATCCGGATATACAATATCCGGATATCACACTGTCCATATCCGGATATACCATATCCGGATATCCAGATCCCTCATCCGAATATGAATATCCGGATACCATATCCGGATATGAATATCCGGATACCATATCCGGATATGAATATCCGGATATCTGTTCGACAAATATCCGGATATCTCACGGCAGAATGCAGTTTCTGCATTTTCGTGAATATCCACTCCAAAGATTTAACTTTAAACACATGTACACGTTAAAGCATGCATCTTTAATCTGTTTTAGGTTCATACTCATTATACCTTCTTGTTTACTCATTAAACATGGCCAAGACATCAACTTTAAGCATCAAAACTTAAGATCAAAGGTGACAAGGCTTACCAAAGCTCAAAACAGAGTAAAGTGTGCTCTTGGAGCTCCCCAACAGCTCCTCAACTCAGGCCATAAAATGGTGTACGAAAATGGTGCAAAGCTTGGCCCTTTCAACACAAAGGAAGCTCCTTGAAGCCTCCAATGGCATGAACAATAGCTCACAACAAGGGAGACAATAACCCAGCCCACTAAACACCCCTCAACCAGCACCTCAACTCAGAAAAAGGTTGCACTTCATTCTCACAAGACACACTCTAGTTGTTTAGGAGAAGGAATGGTGAAGAAGGTGATCACAAGCTCAAGAAAAGATGAAGGAGAAGGCAATGGAACAGTAGCTCCAATTCAGCCAACCAAGGTTCACGTAGGATAGAGGCTGCCTAGGGTTTTGTGCCCTCAAAAGATAGTATATATAGGCATTTAAGCCATAACGCGCAGTATTAGCCTTAATAGCAACGCAAAAGATCTTGATCCCAAACTTTGGGATCTAGACCTAGACATTTTTCTAAGATTTGTCATATTTTTATTTTATTTTTCGGAGCACCTTTCCGGTACGCGCTTTTCCATAGCCAGTATCAGTTCTGGCATCCGATTACATTATTTTGACTTGAAACTTGTTTTACAAGTCCTACATAATATTCTAGTAATTATCATGCATTCGTTATAATTTTCCGGATACTTTTCCGGTACGCATTTATACCGGGTAGCAGAACCGGTATCTGCGCTTTTCTTCCGAAAAGCGACTTTCAGCATTTTTACTCACTCAGTATAATTATTTAAGCCCAATAATAATTATTAAGGTCAATTATGGAATCATTTCCTAATTATCATAATTAATTCACTAATTACCTTAATTAGCGGTGCGGGTTCTTACATTCACCCCACCTTTTTAAGGATTTTGTCCTCAAAATCAGAAACATGCCTGTCTCGGGAGTCAGGATACTGCCGGAGAAACTCATCCTCTCGCTCCCACGTGCACTCCTCGGGACTACGCCCAGTCCACTGCACCTTGACCATCGGAATAGTCTTGCTTCTAAGCTGTTTCTCGCCTCGACCGAGAATCTTGAGTTGTCCGACGGGAGTCTTTAGGTTCTCCCGAACCTCCACATCATCCGGCTGCACCACGTGCGAAGGATCTGCTATGTACCTTCGAAGCTGAGACACGTGAAACACGTCATGGAGGTTGGCGAGGTTCGGAGGTAAGGCAAGTCGATAGGCAACAGGTCCTACTCTACCAAGGATCTGGTAGGGCCCAATGAATCGCGGGCTCAACTTCCTCACTCCGAGTGCCCGTCCAACACCGGTGACAGGTGAAAGTCTCACAAACACGTGCTCACCCTCACTGAACTCCAGTGGACGATGCTTGACATCATAGTAGTTTTTCTGGCGATTCTGCGCCTGCTTCAACTTTTCTCTGATCATCTGGATCTGCTGGGTAGTATCTTGGACAAAGTCCAGGCCAAATAGCTCTTTGTCTCCAACCTCGGACCAGCAAGTAGGAGTCCGACACCTCCTACCATACAGCGCTTCGTAGGGTGCCATGCCCAGACTAGCATGAAAACTGTTGTTGTACGAGAATTCTACCAACGGAAGGTACCTATCCCATGCAGAACCCTGCTCCAACGTGCAAGCTCTCAACATGTCCTCCAATGTCTGGATGGTCCGCTCAGTCTGTCCGTCAGTCTGAGGGTGATAGGCGGTACTCAATATCAGCTGTGTACCAAAAGCCTCCTACAGCGCCTCCCAGAACCGAGATGTGAACTTCGGGTCCCCATCACTGATGATACTCTCGGGCACCCCGTGAAGCCTCACAATCTCGCGGACATATAGCTTGGCCAACTGCTCTGTAGTGAAGCTCACCTTCACAGGAAGAAAATGGGCAGACTTGGTCAATCTGTCCACAATGGCCCAGATAGAGTCACAACCAGTCTGAGTTTTGGGCAGTCCCACCACGAAGTCCATGGAAATACTCTCCCACTTCCACTGTGGAATCTCAAGAGGTTGAAGTTTACCAGACGGTTTCTGGTGCTCGATCTTCACTTTCTGACATATCAAACACTTGGACACGTAGACCGCTATGTCTTTCTTCATGCCCGGCCACCAAAAATTTCTTTTTAAGTCCTGGTACATTTTTGTAGCACCAGGGTGGATAGTAAACTGGCCCTTATGAGCCTCTGTCATAACCTCTTCTGTCAATGGCCCTCGAGGAATAACAATCCTCTTCTGGAACAACAATAAATCATCCTTGTTCCAAGACACACCGTCCTGGTTCTTCACATAATCTAGGCACTCTCTTTGCACTTGCGCCTCTTTAATCTTTTCCATCAGCTCATTAATCACTTCTGCTGTTTCCATCTCAAGTAGTGCGCCCCTAAACAAGGAGTTCACTCTCAAGTCTCTGAACTTTTCGATCACCTCGTAGTCGCTCATCATCAAGCTGGATAAGCTCACGGATTTCCGACTCAAAGCATCGGCTACCATATTGGCCTTGCCAGGATGGTACCTCAGCTCAAAATCGTAGTCCTTCAAGAACTCCATCCATCTCCGCTGTCTCATGTTCAACTCCTTCTGGTCAAACAGATATTTCAGACTCTTGTGGTCACTGAATACAGCAAACTTCATGCCAAACAGGTAATGCCTCCAAATCTTGAAAGCAAAAACAATGGCTGCCAACTCCAAGTCATGAGTCGGGTAGTTCTCCTCATGAGGTTTCAACTGTCTTGAAGCATAAGCAACAGCTTTCCCTTTCTGCATCAACACACAGCCTAGCCCCTTTCCTGAGGCATCGCAATATAACTCAAACTGCTCCGCAGGATCAGGAAGGACTAACACAGGAGCAGTAGTCAGTCTCTCCTTCAACTCCTGGAAGCACTCCTCACACTCATGTGTCCACACGAATGGAGTCTCCTTTCGGGTAAGGCGAGTCATTGGTAGCACCATCTTGGAGAATCCCTCTATGAACCTCCTGTAGTACCCAGCCAAACCCAAGAAGCTTCTCACTTCTGTAACCGTCTTGGGCCTCTCCCAATCCATCACGGCCTCAATCTTGTTAGGATCAACTGCAACTCCATCAGCAGAAATCATATGACCCAGAAATTTTACCGCCTTGAGCCAAAACTCACATTTTGACGGCTTAGCATAAAGCTTTTTCTCTTTCAACACTTGCAAAACAATCTTCAAGTGCTCAGCATGCTCCTCCTCGGTCTTGGAGTAAATCAAGATGTCGTCAATGAAGACGATCACAAACTGATCCAGGTACGGCTGGAAGATCCTGTTCATGTAGTCCATGAACACTGCGGGTGCATTGGTGAGTCCAAACGGGATCACCAAATACTCATAATGCCCGTACCTCGAGCGAAACGCTGTCTTTGGGACATCCTCCGGCTTTACCCGTATCTGATGGTAACCGGACCGGAGATCAATCTTTGAATATACGCAAGCACCCCTGAGCTGATCCAGCAAATCATCAATGCGTGGAAGGGGATACTTGTTCTTGATTGTCACCTTGTTCAACTGTCTGTAGTCGGTGCACAACCGCATAGTCCCATCTTTCTTTTTCACAAAAAAAGATCGGTGCTCCCCAAGGAGACACACTCGGCCGAATGAAATCCTTTGCTGAAAGCTCCTCAATATGCTTCTTCAGCTCTGCCAACTCCGGTGGCGACATCCGGTATGGAGCCAACGAAATGGGCCCCACACCAGGCAATAAATCTATGGAGAACTCTATCTCCCTCTGCGGTGGAAACTCAGGAATCTCCTCGGGAAACACCTCGAGGAATTCCCTCACCACAGGAATGCCAGTGAGATCCTCCTGTGTCCCATTCACCAAACCTCCCAACATAACATAGCCAAATGCCCCTGCTCTCAAGGCCCTCCTCGCCTGCAGGACTGAAATGAACGGTGAGGAACTGGCTGTGGACCCACCCGGAGACATCACCACTCTCTTGGCACAGCAATCAATCAATGCACAGTTTCTGGACAGCCAATCCATGCCCAGAATAATCTCCAAGTTGGCCATCGGCAATCCTATCAGATCTACCGAGAAGTCGCGGCCATCCCACTGAAACGCTACATCGCGATGGACAGTGGAAGTCAAACATTTTTCTCCGGTGGCGGTGGTCACCCGCATCGGTGGAGAAAGCACATCACTGGGCAACTCAAGCCCCACAGCAATAGGGGTAGCAACAAAAGAGTGCGTTGCTCCGGAATCAAACAATACATCAACAGCTGAACCTCCAATGGTAACAGTACCTCTGACCAGGTTCGGAGCTCTGTCCGACTGCTGACGATCAAGTGTGTACACTCGCCCCGTAGTAGGTGGCACTGCTGGTGCCCCAGTAGGAACCATCTGCAAAGGCACTGCCTGCACTGCGGCAACTCTCGCCGTCGGGCAATCTCTGGAATAGTGGCCCTCCTTGCCACACTGGAAGCATATCAGCTGACCGGTAGAACACGGCCCAAAGTGTGACTTCCCGCATCCCGAGCATCTAGGAGCAGGAGGTCTCGTTGTGTTTCCCTGAGTAGAAGTCTTTTTAAACTGATTTGGCGCTTGCTTAGCTGCCAACTGTTTGCCCTTGCCCTTGTTTCCAAACTTCCTGTCCCTCCAGGGAGCGGAACCGCCAGTACCCTGTGGCACCTCAATCTTGGCCTTCTTGGCCTGACACGCACGGCAGTAGTCCTCAATGTCGCGGCACTGCTGTACTAAAGCTCCGAAATCTCTCGAAGCAGAACCAGCAAGATGTCCAGCAATGTCCTCATTAAGTCCCCTGCGAAACTTAGCAGCCAAGAATGTCGGAGTAGGCTTCGCCATCCGGAAGTGTGCAAACTTCACCAGCTGATTGAACTTGGTCAGGTACTCGTCAACAGACGACGAGCCCTGCACCAACCTGTCGAACTCACCCTGCTTCCTCTCCTGTGCATCATAAGGGAATTACTGGCTCAGAAAACAATCCTCGAAGAATGGTCACGTCGTCACATGGCCCTGCATCTCGTAGACATGAGAAGTGTTCATCCACCACTCATGGGCATCGCCCTCCAGCAAATAGGTAGCGAACAATAGCTTCTGCGGATCAGTACACTGCATGACCCGGAATATCTTGTCCAGCGCCTGAAGCCATCGCGCCGCAGCAATAGGATCATAAGATCCATCAAAGGTAGGTGGCTTATGCTTACGGAAAGCATTCAGCCGGCGATAAATCTCATCTCAATCCTCAACAAACATAGGGACGGTCTGCATGGCCTCCGTAAAGCGACTGCCATCACCCAACCGACTCTGACTGTCTTCCTGCAGACTGGGTGGAGGTGGAGGCGGTGGTGGCGGTGGGGGTGGCGGTGGTGGTGGAGGAAACTGACCAATAGCAGGACCAGCCCTCATCTCCTCCAACATGACCCTCATCATGGTCATGTTTGCCAACATGTTCGCCTCGAGAACATCCTCAATGGTCCTCCGGTTTGTCTCACAAACATCTTCCGCGGCTTTCCGGTTCGCCTCGCGAATGATGTCCATCATTGCCAAGTTGGCCACTCTGCTGGCCTCCTGATCGGCTAATCTAGCCGCCTGCATCTCAGCCAATGCAGCCAGGATAGGATCGGGTTGATCCTCAGCAGTCTCATGAATTCTCCTGGGTCCTACCATGACTCTGCACGAGTTACACAAATTATGAGTTGATCAGGCCCACACAATGTGATAACATATGCATCATCCTAATAAAAACCCAACGGAGTAAACACACGAGACAGACACACTACAGAACATCCTAAGTTATTGCAATACATACAGGCTTTTCCTTGAACCATTGCTCTGATACCATAAAATGTAATAGCCCGTGTTAACCCGGATTGTTAACATACTATCGTATTAAGCCACGCTTAATAAAATTGCGGAATAACTTTTTCTTTAATTCAATTATGACGTCATTAACTTTAGCCAACTTGATTACTTAATCAATTTCATAAAATACTGCCTGTATGTAAATTGCAAGACAACTAACTGAATACCTCATAAATATATATAAAGTGAGTATCTAAAGCCACAGGACTACAACACATAGCCTGGACCAAAATCCTGATACTTTAGTACAACTTTAACTCAAAACAAAACATAACAAGTCTATGTGACATGGACAAACCCCATGCTCACCAAATAAGGCAACAATGCCCAAAACAGTCTTAACATAACATAAAGATCAAAGCGGAAAAACATAACAGCAGTCAACATCCAGCATGCCAGCATGTCATAATAACATCAACTCAGCTCTGGCCTCCTGCCACCTGAGCCCTCAACATTACCTGAAATAAGCGTCCCCAAACGTGGGGTGAGATCTCTAAACAAGAAATCTCAGTAAGGCAAGGGGTCCTCAAGGATCTTCCACCCCAAGCTCACTTACATGTGTAATATAAGTTCAAAAACAATATTTACAATATAAGTTCCAAAACTATGCAGTGCAACAGATATTCATGCCATGTGTGTTTATAAAATCTACTGGCCAGAGAAATGCAGGAATACGTCTATACCCACATAAGTACAAGGAACACCGCTTGCACCTCACCCACAGCCTCACCATCTTGTATGTACCACATACTCAGGCTTACCGTAAAGGTGGACATCACATGCATATCATAAAAGCACATTGCATATAATAGCTCAACAGCATTTCTAAAACATCAAAGCATGTAACGCAGCATGCATAAACCACATCCCCATGGGACATGGTGGAACCACAAAATGGCTAAACCGAGGACACGAAAGCTTACCTTGCAAGCTAGCTATCCAAGCCAAGAGTCCAACCACTCTCAAATCCAAACACAGCAGTATCACAATCTGTTATGGACCAATATTATATCATTAATTATGCATCATAAGCTAAAGACTACGCCTTTCCTTTACGTTTTACGTCTTAAGGCTTCCAACAAGCCATAAGCCCTTAATCATGTGATTCTGACTTAATTCATTTATTACAGAAGTTCAACTTCCTTAATCTAGGGTCCACAAACCTCCAATAGCTTACTGTTCACACAGCACAACTACTGTTCTGCGAAATCCCAGAATATCCGGATATTACAAGGGGCATATCCGGATATACAATATCCGGATATCACACTGTCCATATCCGGATATACCATATCCGGATATCCAGATCCCTCATCCGAATATGAATATCCGGATACCATATCCGGATATAGATATCCGGATATGTGTTCGACAAATATCCGGATATCTCACGGCAGAATGCAGTTTCTGCATTTTCGTGAATATCCACTCCAAAGATTTAACTTTAAACACATGTACACGTTAAAGCATGCATCTTTAATCTGTTTTAGGTTCATACTCATTATACCTTCTTGTTTACTCATTAAACATGGCCAAGACATCAACTTTAAGCATCAAAACTTAAGATCAAAGGTGACAAGGCTTACCAAAGCTCAAAACAGAGTAAAGTGTGCTCTTGGAGCTCCCCAACAGCTCCTCAACTCAGGCCATAAAATGGTGTACGAAAATGGTGCAAAGCTTGGCCCTTTCAACACAAAGGAAGCTCCTTGAAGCCTCCAATGGCATGAACAATAGCTCACAACAAGGGAGACAATAACACAGCCCACTAAACACCTCTCAACCAGCACCTCAACTCAGAAAAAGGTTGCACTTCATTCTCACAAGACACACTCTAGTTGTTTAGGAGAAGGAATGGTGAAGAAGGTGATCACAAGCTCAAGAAAAGATGAAGGAGAAGGCAATGGAACAGTAGCTCCAATTCAGCCAACCAAGGTTCACGTAGGATAGAGGCTGCCTAGGGTTTTGTGCCCTCAAAAGATAGTATATATAGGCATTTAAGCCATAATGCGCAGTATTAGCCTTAATAACAACGCAAAAGATCTTGATCCCAAACTTTGGGGACATTTTTCTAAGATTTGTCATATTTTTATTTTATTTTTCGGAGCACCTTTCCGGTACGCGCTTTTCCATATCCAGTATCAGTTCTGGCATCCGATTACATTATTTTGACTTGAAACTTGTTTTACAAGTCCTACATAATATTCTAGTAATTATCATGCATTCGTTATAATTTTCCGGATACTTTTCCGGTACGCATTTATACCGGGTAGCAGAACCGGTATCTGCGCTTTTCTTCCGAAAAGCGACTTTCAGCATTTTTACTCACTCAGTATAATTATTTAAGCCCAATAATAATTATTAAGGTCAATTATGGAATCATTTCCTAATTATCATAATTAATTCACTAATTACCTTAATTAGCGGTGCGGGTTCTTACATTCACCCCACCTTTTTAAGGATTTTGTCCTCAAAATCAGAAACATGCCTGTCTCGGGAGTCAGGATACTGCCGGAGAAACTCATCCTCTCGCTCCCACGTGCACTCCTCGGGACTACGCCCAGTCCACTGCACCTTGACCATCGGAATAGTCTTGCTTCTAAGCTGTTTCTCGCCTCGACCGAGAATCTTGAGTTGTCCGACGGGAGTATTTAGGTTCTCCCGAACCTCCACATCATCCGGCTGCACCACGTGCGAAGGATCTGCTATGTACCTTCGAAGCTGAGACACGTGAAACACGTCATGGAGGTTGGCGAGGTTCGGAGGTAAGGCAAGTCGATAGGCAACAGGTCCTACTCTACCAAGGATCTGGTAGGGCCCAATGAATCGCGGGCTCAACTTCCTCACTCCGAGTGCCCGTCCAACACCGGTGACAGGTGAAAGTCTCACAAACACGTGCTCACCCTCACTGAACTCCAGTGGACGATGCTTGACATCATAGTAGTTTTTCTGGCGATTCTGCGCCTGCTTCAACTTTTCTCTGATCATCTGGATCTGCTGGGTAGTATCTTGGACAAAGTCCAGGCCAAATAGCTCTTTGTCTCCAACCTCGGACCAGCAAGTAGGAGTCCGACACCTCCTACCATACAGCGCTTCGTAGGGTGCCATGCCCAGACTAGCATGAAAACTGTTGTTGTACGAGAATTCTACCAACGGAAGGTACCTATCCCATGCAGAACCCTGCTCCAACGTGCAAGCTCTCAACATGTCCTCCAATGTCTGGATGGTCCGCTCAGTCTGTCCGTCAGTCTGAGGGTGATAGGCGGTACTCAATCTCAGCTGTGTACCAAAAGCGCCTCCCAGAACCGAGCGCCTCCCAGAACCGAAGCCTCACAATTTCGCGGTGAGCCTGGCCAACTGCTCTGTAGTGAAGCTCACCTTCACAGGAAGGGGCAGACTTGGTCAATCTGTCCACAATGGCCCAGATAGAGTCACAACCAGTCTGAGTTTTGGGCAGTCCCACCACGAAGTCCATGAAAATACTCTCCCACTTCCACTGTGGAATCTCAAGAGGTTGAAGTTTACCAGACGGTTTCTGGTGCTCGATCTTCACTTTCTGACATATCAAACACTTGGACACGTAGACCGCTATGTCTTTCTTTATGCCCGGCCACCAAAAATTTCTTTTTAAGTCCTGGTACATTTTTGTAGCACCAGGGTGGATAGGAAACTGGCCCTTGTCACGCCCTTCCATGTTCTTCCTTCAAGGGTTGTATATATGGTTTCTGGGGTTGAAGATTCACAAAAGTAATTAACAACACCCTCACGAAGGAACACATTAGGACTCCCATTCTCTCGACAACGTTGGATGAAATAGTTTACTCGATTCCTCTTTAATATTTTTGCTTGGTCGAAGGCATCCTCACTGCTTGCCTCAAGTTGATGAAAGAATGGCTAGGCTTCTATTACCCACTCCAACGGACCATCATCAAACTTTTCAAAGGAGACACTTTCGTATACATCATCAGATTCTGCAAGTTCGAGGAAGTCCTTGCATGTTAGCTTCATGCTAGTCATGTCTTCCAAAGAACGAGATGCAATCTTCCGAAATATTACTAATATCATTTCGGATAGGAGGCTTGATAGCGACACAACATTGATCATCTCCATTTTTAAGCGCTTGTTTGAGGATGAAGCAGCCATGCAACTTGGTTTTTTTGTTGGATATTGAATATTGTTGATAAATTGAGATGGACTAATCATATGAACTAATACAGACTCAAACACCGCGAAATGAAGTAATACATTTGAGAGAAACGAAGAGACGATTGACGGTGGCGGTACATTGTAATTATGGCTTATCATTATCCATGTGCAGATAACTTGGAAAATGAAACGCTGCCCTTTTTTCATTTTTCAGATATCGGTTTAGAAATACGAAGCGTTGGTGGAGTAGGTAATCAGTCAAATGGGGTTATCAGAAAAGAAAAAAAATCAATAAATATAAAATCTGAATGAGACAGATGGATGATGGAACGTCATCTTCTTCCTTCCATGTTCTTCTTCCACGTTTTTTTTTTTCAAATAACATATATAGCCATAATTAATTAAACATTACTTACAACTATTACAATGTTATCTGATACATTATGAATCTTTATTTTTTGAAAAAAATATTTGTTAATGCATAAAATTGTGTATTTTGTTTATTTTTTGAATCAAAATTAATCAAATTTATATAAAAATTCAGACACTGAAGTGGTATAAAAATAAATCTTATATTTTTTGTTTATTTTAAATAGCCAAAAAATCAGTATTATTAATAGTATTTAGAAGAAAAAAAACAATTATTTAATGAAATAAGCATATTCATCATTTGTTGGGAAACCAATTTTTTGAAAAAAATACCATATCTAACGCTCTTTAAAAAAGATTGTATTTAATTTTGTTGGTAACAGAACTTTAATGAGTGGTATAAAAATAAATATTTTATTTTTTGTTTAATTTCAGTAGCTAAAAATTCAGTATTATTAATACCATTTTGAAAAAAAAAGTGATTACTTAAATTCAAAATGTATTTGTTTTTGTTGGTAACAGAAGTTTAATGATATAATTAATATTTTTAATTTGGTTATATAATTTTTTTATTTAAATTATTTATTATACAGAATCTTAAATATATACATGAGGTGTATAAAATCATTAGTTGAATTTAAATTCAAAAATGTATTTAAACAAAAATACAATTAGGAAAGCTTTTCTACAATAAAAGGTCATATAACGATAAGTCACAAATGTAGCGTTCATGAAGTTTCATTTGTTGTAAAATCATGAGTAATTATGGTGAATTTAAACACACGTAATAAAATATATTAATATGCATACGGAAATTGTTATAAGAGAAATATTAGCAAAAAAAAATTGGATTAAACAATTCAAAATATTTCATCATATATAAGATGTTCAACAAAATATGAAATGCATACTTCAAAATTAATCCAAGATGAAAAAAACCAAACAGCCAAATAAATTAAAAGACAAAACATAACAAAATCAAAATAATTATTATTATCAGCGTAAATTACGTAGTATAAGAAAACATTAAAAATCAAAATAATTTGTTCGACAAAATATCTCACCTTAGTTGATAATCACTCCAATGTTTATGGCAGAATTTACAAACACATTAATAAAATATATTAATATGCATACGGAAATTGTTATAAGAGAAATATTAGCAAAAAAAAATTGGATTAAACAATTCAAAATATTTCATCCTATATAAGATGTTCAACAAAATATGAAATGCATACTTCAAAATTAAATCGTCCAAGATGAAAAAAACCAAACATCCAAATAAATTAAAAGACAAAACATAACAAAATCAAAATAATTATTATTATCAGTGTCAATTACGTAGTATAAGAAAACATTAAAAATCAAAATAATTTGTTCGACAAAATATCTCACCTTAGTTGATAATCACTCCAATGTTTTTGGCAGTTTTTACAAAACCATTTCTCAAAATCTTCACAAACAGAATACGAGCATTTCTTACAGGATTTGTACCACAAGTTGTATATACTCTCAATTGCTTTGATAGTTACCCGTAAGCAATACATGTACTAACCTGAAAAAAAAAATATATAACATTAACGACAATTAAAAATAAATAAAAATAATTTAAAAGATAGCATAACTTTATCCCAATCACAAATATTCACCTCGGTAGAAATTTTAATATCAGTAATACACTTTCTTTCTGCATTTTAAGAAAATCATTCTCAAAGGAATATGTCGATTGAGTAGACAACTGGGACAATCCACAAATACAATCCGCAGGAACATTTCCAAGCCTAAAGAGAAAACAAACGCAACATATAAATTACGAATCCAAACATACACAAATTTCATAACAGAACTTATACTGAATAATAGAGTTGCAACGGTCATAGAAAATATTTATTACTATTTCTTGAATTCAATAATTTATGTTACATTCGAAACCATAATGAGACGCGTTGTATATCTTGTATTAGTTATTGACTTTTGACCTACACAATTGAAAGAGAAAAAAAACGGAAAGAGCTACCGTTAAAAAAAAATTAATAGAAGGAGACAGACAAAATAAATATTTATTGAAATTTTTTAATAAAGAATAAAATTAAATATGAAGACAAATACCTCTGAAATCCTTCATCTTTGCAAGATGAACTATTATAATATTCTGAGAAGCTTGATTATTTGCCAAAAAACTCTGCACTTCATCAACATAATGCTCCCACAATGTGCATTCAAGTTCGTGACCTCGCGGAGGTTTTTAAAAAAATATTTTCGCAGTGGTTTTTCAAAATCGTTACAACAAAAAAAATATACACACAACTCAAGTAAATAAATTATTTAAAAAAATTATAAGGAGAGGACATCAATTTACCACACATATTAAAATATTAAATGAGTGGTTAAGTGAAGAAAAACAAATGATTAGTGAAAATCCCACAACAGTAGTAATTATTACGTTCATCAATTAGGCCAAAATGGGATTTTGAGTGCAATTTTAAATCAAGTATTAAAATATCAACAATGAGTGATTAAGTGAAGGATTAGTGAAAATCCCAAAGATTAGGCCAAAATACAAAGAAAGGGCAAAACGGTAATTAGCCAACACGTAACCCTAGGAAGATAAAAATTGAGCAGAAGGTCTCAGATGATAAAAATAAGCCTAGAAATGGATTCGGAACGAAAAATTGAGTTGACAGTCAAGTTTCAGAAAAATCAGTGAATAGTGTTTTTCGCGGGAAAAAATACCGCAGTAAGATTGCACTGTAAAACGTGGCAGTGGAATTTTGAGCTCTAGGTTTCAAATATGAATTATAAATGGTCCATAGAAATAGGAAATATGATTTCTGATTTTATTTGATGAATTTAAGTCAATTTGTGGAAGCGTGCCAACGGCGCGCGCTGTAGCTTAAAGCAGTGTTTTTCCCGAACAACTGGAAAGCTCCGAATTTATCTGAGTGAGTATAATTAAATGAGTTTAGTTAATGTTAAAAATTAGAATTTCTAAATAAGTTTTGAATTTACGGACGTTTAGTGAAATCAGAGAGAAATTCGGTTGAGTTTTAAATTGCGTGGGACCCGCCCACTTGAAAATCACTTAAGTCCACCTCACCTTGCACTATTCATCATCTTCCCTCCCTCCTCTCTCTCCTCTCATGCGCAAAACACAGCCTTCCCCACCATTCATGGAGCAAATTTTCCTTTGGCTATAACTTAGCCATTTCTCCACCGAATCCAATGATTTTTGTCTTGAATCGTGATGGAAAACACCTTCTAAACACATTGGTACCACTATTGAGCCTTGAAACCGCGTATTTGGGGAGATTTGAAGCAAAATCAGATTCGAAAATTTTGAGAAAGTTGAGTTCATGAAGCTTTTTCATGCTCCAATGGTGGAGTATGCTTAGGAGGAGCCATATACCTTGCATTTGGGTGAGTTATTTCAACATTTCATTGGTTGATTTTTGAATTTGGATTATGGACCCTAAAGAGGGATTTTGTGATGTGTTGCGTTAGAGAGCTCAAATGGAAAATGTCTATTTGATGATAATGTCTTAGAATGATGGATTAATGCTAGAAATGCAATGAAAATTTTAAGCGAAAAATGATGATTTTTAACTTAGGAAAATTTGAGGTCATGAATTGGATTTTTGAATTTTGTGTTAATGTGTTGTATGGTGAATGGTAGTGTGATTATATGATGATATGGAGTGATTGTGTGAGGTGTGGATCATAGGAATTGAGTGAAAAATCCTTGGTTGGACTATGTGTAGGATTCGGCCATTTAGGCAAAAATGAGGAGATGATGTTTTGGAAAATTTTAGTGATGTGTTGTGTGTTGAAAAAGTATTTAGAAGGTTTGTGTGGTGATTGGCATGTGGAAGGATCAATGCAAAAATAATAAGTGGTGAAATTGGCCTAATGTGCCTAAAGTGTAATATTTCGTAAAACGATGCGTAAAAGTCGTAAAATAGAAAAACGGCGATTGAACTGGCCTTTTGGTAACCTAAGTGAGTGTAATAAAATGAGAAAGAAAATTTAGAAAAATAAATCCTAAAATAACACTACATAGGCCGAACCATCCAAGGGGTGGGGAGGATTTTTGACGTTTTCGCGTTTTGTCGTAATTTGACGTAAACTGACGGCTATACATGGTTGTATAGGTTGTCGTACGTGGATTTAAACCCGGAACAGTGAAACAGTGGATTGCCCTTGGTTTTGGACCAAGTGGATTGAGGTAAGTGATTTGATTTACACATGTTGTTGTGAAATTCAAGTGTGGTTTAAAGTTCTAAGTGTGTGGAATTGACCTCCATGTAGGCATTCCTTGTGTATCAAGCTGTGAGTAGAGTTTCTGCGGAGCTCAGTGGAAAAGTATAAGGTAACCTCTTAGTACTGGGGCTTGTTCCCCTTTTGTGTTCCACCTTGCTAGTTGATGGCAACGGTAGGAAGTATGTATGAGTAGTGTAGAATAGCATGAGCATGCATTATCACAGTGGGTACTTATGTACCAGATCTCTGGCCAGTAGATATTTTAGCCTTCGAGCAAGTTTCCAGACTCCCACTGGATAGGTCTCCGAGAGGGAGTTCCAGTTGTCCCAGGGTCGTGGTGTGTTATCCGGATAGGAGCACACTAGGTTGTCTCGGGTGTATATGGTTGGAAGAGGTACATTGGTGGGTTGTTTTATGAACACGCCAGGGGTAGTACCCATAGGCGTATAGCCGAGGACATTGCGTGGTATTGGTAGCTACCATTCCCGCATGTCGTAGTTGTTTTCTGATAATATCCGCCTTTCTCTAAATCCCTTGCTTTATCCCGTTTTATAACAGTGATGTTGTTTTATGTTATTTATATACATCGAAATGAACCATTGGGCAGAGTTTTCTCCAGAACCTCTAGGTTACTAAGATATATTCATATATCTCACCCAGTCTCTGGGCATTTATTTCAGGAGGTTGCAGTGGCACAGGAGTGGCGGGCAAAAGGCCCATAGGAAGATCATGTATATTCTGCTTAAGTTTATCATTCTAAGTTTATGCTGAAATATGTAAGTGAAAGGCATGAATTGTAATATGTGATATGTAATTGAGAAGTATATTGGCATAATGATATTAGATTTATGGTTTATGTTCTGTTGAGAAATTGCATGTAAGTGGACTTTTGTGATTGAAATGAGTTAAGGCTTTAAAGTGAACTGTTTATGTATTAAGTATAAACTTGATTGGGTTGTAAGAGCCCCAAGGCGTTGTTGGTCCTTGTGTGTGCCACCCATTTGATTATTGCTGGATTTCAGGTATAATTGTAGTGTTAAACAACTTATGCAAAATTGGGGATTTTAGGAAATACAAAGGAAACTCTAGCGAATTTTCTGTAGAATTGGCAGTTTTTGGGTGAACTTCGGGAGAGCATATCTCTCTCCACAGTGTTCCGATTGGGACGTGCCATACACCATTTTGAAGCTTAGGATGTCCCCTATGTTGTGTCAAAATCTTAGAACCTTTGGTGATGTGCGCAGCCCTGTGGTGGCCGATGAACACACTGCCCTGTTCTGGCCTGTACCTGTGGTCAGATTTGGGTCTGTTTTGGGAAATTAATTCCCGCTTCGTTACTTGGTTAAATTTAGCATACGATATATCAAATCGAAGATTGAGGTGTCTAGTTTATGGTGTGAAAGTCTGAGAAGCAGTGGTCTTGTAGTTAGGTGCAGAATATTCGGTGAGTATTGGAGGTTTTGAGCTATTTTGGAGTTGGTGGGCAATGTTGTTTGTCCAACTTCAAACGGCGATAACCGGAGCTAACGAGCTCGGAATCGAGTGTGTGATCTAAGAAGCACGGACACTTGTAAAAACAGGAAGAGTCGGGTCCGACACGCTCCGACACGCTCCGACACGGCGACACGCTCCGACACGGTGTCGGACACGCGGTTGACTTTTTCCGACACGTTGACCATTTCGACAGGCGAATTTGATCGTTTTCCGACACGTTGACCATTCCGACACGCAAATTTGACCGTGTCCGACACGGTCAAATGGCATTTTCGTAATTTTTTTATTTTTTTTATTTTTTTTTAAAAAAAATTAAATTTTTTTTTTAAAATTTTTATTTTAAATTTTTTATAAAAAAATTAAAATATATTAATAAAGCTTTTACCTAATCATATCAATTTTTTTTTTTGTCTTTTTTCCCCTTAAGTAGATAAGAGATCATCTCAGCATCATTGTTGTCAATTCCTATAACGCACTTGTTGTATCTCATTCTCTCTGATCTTTCTCTCTAATATGATTTGTTCTCTCTATCTGATATTATATCTCTCTCATTCCAGTTTTTATTTTTTTTATTAAAGCTTCCATCTTTATAACGTGTTGATGGGTATTATTAATTTAGTTTCATTTTTTTGTTAAATTATTAAATATTAAATGAAATATACACTATATAAATTAAAAATATTATTTAATATTAAAACGTGTCCCAACGTGTCGAAATCCATAATTTTTTAGGATTGACGTGTCGGAGTGTCGTATCGTGTCGTGTCACGTGTCGCGTGTCGTATCGGTGCTACTTTTCGTCCTCCCTAGAGTCTGTACATTGGAGCTGACTTGTGAGCTCCAAGAGCACCATTGTTGGCTGCTCAAAGCTTGGGGTAAGTTTCCTACACCTTTGATCTTAAGTTTAATGCTTAAAGTTGGTGTCTTGGCATGTAAAAGGTTAAAATGAAGTAACCAACACCTAAGTGAACTTGTATATGCTTAAAAATGGATCCTTTAACGTGTACATGTGTTAAAAGTGGGATCTTTGGATTGGATATTCACGAAATGCAGAAACTGCATTCTGTCGTGAGATATCCGGATATTTATCGAACAGATATCCGGATATCAGTATCCGGATATGGTATCCGGATATTGATATCCGGATATGGGACCTGGGTATCCGGATATGACATATCCGGATATGTCCAGTGTGATATCCGGATATGTCCCTTCTGATATCCGGATATCATGGGTTTTCATAGAACAGCAGCCGTGCTGTGTGAACAGTAAGCTGTTGGGTGTGTGTGGACCCAAGATTAAGGAAGTTGAACTTCTGTAATAAATGAACTAAGTCAGAATCATATGATTAAGGGCTTATGGCTTTGTGGGAAGCCTTAAGACGTAAAACGTAAAGGAAAGGCGTAGTCTTTAAGTTGTATGCTTGTTGTGCATAATTATTGATGTATTATTGGTCCATATCAGATTGTGATACTGCTGTTTGTGGACTTGTGAGTGGTTGGACTCTTGGCTTGGATAGCTAGCTTGCAAGGTAAGCTTTCGTGTCCTCGGTTTAGCCATTTTGTTGTTCCACCATGTCCCATGGGGATGGGTTTATGCATGCTGTGTTACATGCTTTAATGTTTTGGAAATGCTGTTGAGCTATTTATATGCAATGTGCTTTTATGAGATGCATGTGGTGTCCACCTATACGGTAAGCCTGAGTATGTAGTACATACAAGATGGTGAGGCTGTGGGTGAGGTGCAGGTAGCGTCCATGTACTCATGTAGGTATAGACGTATTCCTACATTTCTCTGGCCAGTAGATTTGATAAACACACATGGCATGATTAATTGCTGCATCGCATGATTTTGGAACTTATATTGTAAATACTGTTTTTGAACTTATATTACGCATGTAAGTGAGCTTGGGGTGGAGACTCCTTGAGGACCCCTTGTCTTAATGAGATTTCTTGTTAGAGATCTCACCCCACGTTTGGGGACGCTTATTTCAGGATCAGGTAATGTTGAGGGCTCAGGTGGCAGGAGGCCAGAGCTGAGCTGATATTCTGATATGCTGTCCTGCTGGATTGATTGCTGTTATGTTTTTCGCTTTAATTATATTATTATGTTGAGACTGTTATTGGGCATTGTTGCCTTATTTGGTGAGCATGGGGTTTGTCCTTGCCACATGGTTTGACTATTGTCTTTAAATTTAATGTTGTAATCAAGGTATCAGGATTTTGACCCAGGCTACGTGTTGTAGTTCTGTGGTTTTAGATACTCACTTATGATTTATATATGAGGTATTCCAGTTAGTTGTCTTGCAATTTACATACAGGCAGTATTTTTATGAAAATGATTAAGTAATCAAGTTGGTTAAGATAATGACGTCATAATTGAATTAAAGAAAAAGTTATTCCGCATTTTAATTAAGCGTGACTTAATACGATAGTATGTTAACAATCCGGGTTAACACGGGCTGTTACAGAAAAGACGTCTAAACATAAAATTGTTCTGAAAAGGGGAGACATTTTTAACCCTCAAATTTATGTTTATTGATGTCACATATCTATAAAAAAAAAAGCAATTCTCAGGTTTAAATGTGCTTATCTAGTAAATGTGCTTGATTGAATTCTTGGAATACATTGTATGCTATGTACTTCCGAAGCTGAGACACGTGAAACACGTCGTGGATGTTGGCTAGGTTCGGAGGTAAGGCGAGTCGATAGGCAACTGGTCCTACTCTACCAAGGATCTGGTAGGGCCCAATGAATTGCGGGCTCAACTTCCTCACTCCGAGTTCCCGTCCAACACCGGTGACAGGTGAAAGTTTCACAAATACGTGCTCACCCTCACTGAATTCCAGTGGTCGATGCTTGACATCATAGTAGCTTTTCTGACGATTCTGCGCCTGCTTCAACTTTTCCCTAATCATCTGGATCTGTAGGGTAGTATCTTGGACAAAGTCCAAGCCAAATAGCTCTTTATCTCCAACCTCAGACCAGCAGGTAGGAGTCCGACACCTCCTACCATACAGCGCCTCGTAGGGTGCCATGCCCAGACTAGCATGAAAACTGTTGTTGTACGAGAATTCTACCAACGGAAGGTACCTATCCCATGCAGCACCCTGCTCCAATGTGCAAGCTCTCAGCATGTCCTCCAATGTCTGGATGGTCCGCTCAGTCTGACCGTTAGTCTGAGGGTGATAGGCGGTACTCAATCTCAACTGCGTACCAAAAGCCTCCTGCAGCGCCTCCCAGAACCGAGATGTGAACTTCGGGTCCCTATCACTGATGATACTCTCGGGCACCCCGTGAAGCCTCACAATCTCGCGGACATATAGCTTGGCCAACTGCTCTGTAGTGAAGCTCACCTTCACTTGAAGAAAATGGGCAGACTTGGTCAATCTGTCCACTATGACCCAAATAGAGTCGCAACCAGCCTGAGTTTTAGACAATCCCACCACGAAGTCCATGGAAATACTCTCCCACTTCCACTGCGAAATTTCAAGAGGTTGAAGTTTACCAGACGGTTTCTGGTGCTCGATCTTTACTTTCTGACATATCAAACACTTGGACACGTATACCGCTATGTCCTTCTTCATGCCCGGCCACCAAAAATTCCTTTTTAAGTCCTGGTACATTTTTTAGCACCAGGGTGGATAGTGAACCGGCCCTTATGAGCCTCTGCCATAACCTCTTCGGTTAATGGCCCTCGAGGAATAACAATCCTCTTTTGGAACAGCAGCAATCCATCCTCGTTCCAAGACACACCGTCCTGGTTCTTCACATAATCAAGGCACTCTCTTTGCACTTGCGCCTCTTTAATCTTTTCCATCAGCTCATTAATCACTTATGATGTTTCCATTTCGAGCAGTGCGCCCCCAAACAAGGAGTTCACTCTCAAGTCTCTGAACTTTTCGATCACCTCATAGTCGCTCATCATCAAGCTGGATAAGCTCACGGATTTCCGACTCAAAGCATCGGCTACCACATTGGCCTTGCCAGGATGGTACCTCAACTCAAAGTCGTAGTCCTTCAAGAACTCCATCCATCTTCGCTGTCTCATGTTCAACTCCTTCTGGTCAAACAGATATTTCAGGCTCTTGTGATCACTGAATACAGCAAACTTCATGCCAAACAGGTAATGCCTCCAAATTTTGAAAGCAAAAACAATGGCTGCCAACTCCAAGTCGTGAGAAGGGTAGTTCTCCTCATGAGGTTTCAACTATCTTAAAGCGTAAGCAACAGCTTTCCCTTTCTGCATCAACACACAGCCTAGTCCTTTACCAGAGGCATCGCAGTATAACTCAAACTGTTCCGCAAGATCAGGAAGGACTAACACAGGAGCAGTAGTCAGTCTCTCCTTCAACTCCTGGAAGCACTCCTCACACTCATGTGTCCACACGAATGGAGTCTCCTTTCGGGTAAGGCGAGTCATCGGTAGCACCATCTTGGAGAATCCTTCTATGAACCTCCTATAGTACCCTGCCAAACCCAGGAAGCTTCTCACTTCAGTAACCGTCTTGGGCCTCTCCCAATCCATCACGGCCTCAATCTTGTTAGGATCAACTGCAACTCCATTAGCAGAAATCACATGACCCAGAAATTTCACCGCCTTGAGCCAAAACTCACATTTTGACGGCTTAGCATATAGCTTTTTCTCTTTTAGCACTTGCAAAACAATCTTCAAGTGCTCAGTATGCTCCTCCTCCGTCTTGGAGTAAATCAAGATGTCGTCAATGAAGACGATCACAAACTGATCCAGGTACGGCTGGAAGATCCTGTTCATGTAGTCCATGAACACTGCGGGTGCATTGGTGAGTCCAAACGGGATCACCAAGTACTCGTAGTGCCCGTACCTCGAGCGAAACGCTGTCTTTGGGACATCCTCCGGCTTTACCCGTATCTGATGGTAACCGGACCGGAGATCGATCTTGGAATACACGCAAGCACCCCTGAGCTGATCCAGCAAATCATCAATGCGTGGAAGAGGGTACTTGTTCTTGATTGTCACCTTGTTCAACTGTCTGTAGTCGGTGCACAACCGCATGGTCCCATCTTTCTTTTTCACAAAAATGACCGGTGCTCCCCAGGGAGACACACTCGGCCGAATGAAATCTTTCGCTGAAAGCTCCTCGATATGCTTCTTCAGCTCCGCCAACTCTGGTGGCGACATCCGGTATGGAGCCAACGATATAGGCCCCACACCAGGCAATAAATCGATGGAGAACTCTATCTCCCTCTGCGGTGGAAACTCAGGAATCTCCTCGGGAAACACCTCGAGGAATTCCCTCACCACAGGAATGCCAGTGAGATCCTCCTGGGTCCCACTCACCAAACCTCCCAACATGACATAGCCAAATGCCCCTGCTCTCAAGGTCCTCCTCGCCTGCAGGACTGAAATGAACGGTGAGGAACTGGCTGTGGACCCACCCGGAGACATCACCACTTTCTTGGCACAGCAATCAATCATTGCACAGTTTCTGGACAACCAATCCATGCCCAGAATAATCTCAAGGTTGGCCATCGGCAATCCTATCAGATCTACCGAGAAGTCACGGCCATCCCACTGAAACGCTACATCGCGGTGAACAGTGGAGGTCAAACATTTTTCTCCGGTGGCGGTGGTCACCCGCATCGGTGGAGAAAGCACATCACTGGGCAACTCAAGCCCCACAGCAATAGGGGTAGCAACAAAAGAGTGCGTTGCCCCGGAATCAAACAGCACATCAATAGCTGAACCACCAATGGTAACAGTACCTCTGACCAGGTTCGGAGCTCTGTCCGACTGCTGACGATCCAACGTATACACATGCCCCGTAGTAGGTGGCACTGCTGGTGCCCCAGTAGGAACCATCTGCAATGGCACAGCCTGCACTGCAGCAACTCTCGCCGTCGGGCAATCTCTGGAATAGTGGCCCTCCTTGCCACACTGGAAGCATATCAGCTGTCCGGTAGAACATGGCCCAAAGTGTGACTTCCCGCATCCCGAACATCTGGGAGCAGGAGGTCTAGCGGCGTTCCCCTATGTAGCAGTCTTTCTAAACTGATTTGGCGCTTGCTTGGCCGCCAACTGTTTGCCCTTGCCCTTGTTTGTAAAATTTTTGTTCTTCCAGGGAGTGGAACCGCCGGTACCCTGTGGCACCTCCATCTTGGCCTTCTTGGCCTTACTCGTGCTGTAGAAGTCCTCAATATCACGACACTGCTGGACCAGTGTCCCAAAATCTCTGGAAGCAGACCCAGCTAAGTAACCAGCAATATCCTTACTAAGTCCCCTGCGGAACTTAGCAGCCAAGAATGTAGGAGTAGGCCTCGCCATCCTGAAGTGTGAAAACTTCACCAGCTCATTAAACTTGGCCAGGTACTCGTCGACAGACAACGAGCCCTGAACCAACCGGTCAAACTCCCCCTGCTTCCTCTCCTGTGAGTCATAAGGGAAGTACTGACCCAGAAAGCTCTCCTCGAAGAATGGCCACGTCATCACATGGCCCTACATCTCGTAGACATGAGAAAGGTTGGTCCACCACTCGTGAGCCTCGCCCTCCAGCATGTAAGTGGCGAACAACAGCTTCTGCAGATCCGTGCATTGCATGATCCGGAAAATCTTATCCAGAGCCTGTAGCCATCTGGCAGCAGCAATGGGATCATATGATCCGTCGAAAGTAGGTGGCTTATGCTTGCGGAAAGCATTCAGCCGGCGATCGATCTCGTCACGATCCTCAGCAAATACGGGGATAGTCTGCATAGCCCCCGTCAAGTGACTGCCCTCACCCATCTGACTCTGGGTGTCCTCCTGTTGACTAGGCGGAGGTGGAGGCGGTGGCGGCGGTGGAGGTGGTGGAGGACACTGGCCAGCAGCAGGACCAGCCCTCAACTCCTCCAACATGACCCTCATCATAGTCATGTTGGCCATCCGGTTCTCCTCCAGAACCTCTGCCGTGGTTCGCCGGTTCGCATCTCGAATAGCGTCCAGCATCGCCTGATTTGCCAACCTTGTGGCTTCCTGGTCGGCTAGTCGGGCCGCCTGCATCTCAGCTAATGCAGCCAGGACAGGATCCGTCTGATCCTCGCTCGTACTTGTGTTCCTCCTTGGTGGCACCATGACTCTGCACAAGTTACACAAAGAATGAGTTGATCAGGCCCATGCCGTGTGGTCACATATGCATCATCATAACACACACCAATCAGAGAGAACGCAAAGTAGACACGCAACGACACATCCTAAGTTATTGCAATACATACAGGCTTTTCCCTAGAAAGTGCTCTGATACCATAAAATGTAACAGCCCGTGTTAACCCGGATTGTTAACATACTATCGTATTAAGCCACGCTTAATTAAAATGCGGAATAACTTTTTCTTTAATTCAATTATGACGTCATTAACCTTAGCCAACTTGATTACTTAATCAATTTCATAAAATACTGCCTGTATGTAAATTGCAAGACAACTAACTGGAATACCTCATAAATAAATATTACTTTAGTATCTAAAGCCACAGGACTACAACACGTAGCCTGGGTCAAAATCCTGATACTTTAATTACAACAGCAATTTAAAGACAATAAACAAACCATGTGGCATGGACAAACCCCATGCTCACCAAATAAGGCAACAATGCCCAAAAATAGTCTCAACATAAATAACATAATCAAAGCGGAAAACATAACAGCAGTCAATCCAGCAGGACAGCATATCAGAATATCAGCTCAGCTCTGGCCTCCTGCCACCTGAGCCCTCAACATTACCTGATCCTGAAATAAGCGTCCCCAAACGTGGGGTGAGATCTCTAACAAGAAATCTCAGTAAGACAAGGGGTCCTCAAGGAGTTTCCACCCCAAGCTCACTTACATGTGTAATATAAGTTCAAAAACAGTATTTACAATATAAGTTCCAAAACTATGCGATGCAGCAATTAATCATGCCATGTGTGTTTATCAAATCTACTGGCCAGAGAAATGTAGGAATACGTCTATACCTACATGAGTACATGGACACTACCTGCACCTCACCCACAGCCTCACCATCTTGTATGTACTACATACTCAGGCTTACCGTATAGGTGGACACCACATGCATCTCATAAAAGCACATTGCATATAAATAGCTCAACAGCATTTCCAAATCATTAAAGCATGTAACACAGCATGCATAAACCCATCCCCATGGGACATGGTGGAACAACAAAATGGCTAAACCGAGGACAAGAAAGCTTACCTTGCAAGCTAGCTATCCAAGCCAAGAGTCCAACCACTCACAAGTCCACAAACAGCAGTATCACAATCTGATATGGACCAATAATACATCAACATTTATGCACAACAAGCATACAACTTAAAGACTACGCCTTTCCTTTACGTTTTACGTCTTAAGGCTTCCAACAAAGCCATAAGCCCTTAATCATATGATTCTGACTTAGTTTATTATTTACAGAAGTTCAACTTCCTTAATCTAGGGTCCACACACACCCAATAGCTTACTGTTCATACAGCACAGCTACTGTCTGTGAAAACCCAGGATATCCGGATATCATGAGGGACATATCCGGATATGTCATATCCGGATATCACACTGACCATATCCGGATATCACATATCCGGATACACAGGTCCATATCCGGATATCAATATCCGGATACCATATCCGGATACTGATATCCGGATATCTGTTCGAAAATATCCGGATATCTCACGACAGAATGCAGTTTCTGCATTTCGTGAATATCCAACCCAAAGATCCAACTTTTAACACATGTACACGTTAAAGCATGCATCTTTAAGCATATATAAGTTTACTTATGTGTTAGTTACATGTTAAACCCATTAACATACCAAGATACCACCTTTAGGCCATAAAAACACATGATCAAGTTAAGGTGACTTACCCCAAAGCTTAGACAGTAGTTCAAGGTGCCTTAGGAGCTCTCAATACTGCACACAAGTCCAGCACACCCAAGGACACGAAAATGCCACACCAAAGGTTGGTTCTTGGCACCAAAGGAGGCTTCTTGAAACCTCTAATGGCATGAACAATGGTTCATAACCATGGAGACAACACCACAGCCCACTAACACCCCTCACCCAGCACCTCAACTCAGAAAAGGTGACACCACACTCACACAAGACACACTCTAGTTGCTTGGAAGAAGGAATGGTGAAGAAGATTGAAGAAGGAAGGTCACCAAGCTCACAAATGGTGAAAGAGAGCAATGAAACAGTGCCAAACTCTCAGAAAACTCAGCCTCTCACGTAGGAATAGTGGCTGCCTAGGGTTGTGTGCCCTTAATGGGTCTATTTATAGGCACAAGGCCACTGGGTTTGGCAGGGTACTATAGGAGGTTCATAGAGGGATTCTCCAAGATGGTACTACCGATGACTCGCCTTACCCGAAAGCGAGACTCACTCATTAAGCCCGTGTGGAATTACACACTAAGTGTGAGGAGTGCTTCCAGGAGTTGAAGGAGAGACTGACTACTGCTCCTGTGTTAGTCCTTCCTGATCTTGCGGAACAGTTTGAGTTATACTGCGATGCCTCTGGTAAAGGACTAGGCTGTGTGTTGATGCAGAAAGGGAAAGCTGTTGCTTACGCTTCAAGATAGTTGAAACCTCATGAGGAGAACTACCCGACTCACGACTTGGAGTTGGCAGCCATTGTTTTTGCTTTCAAAATTTGGAGGCATTACCTGTTTGGCATGAAGTTTGCTGTATTCAGTGATCACAAGAGCCTGAAATATCTGTTTGACCAGAAAGAGTTGAACATGAGACAGCGAAGATGGATGGAGTTCTTGAAGGACTACGACTTTGAGTTGAGGTATCACCCTGGCAAGGCCAATGTGGTAGCCGATGCTTTGAGTCGGAAATCCGTGAGCTTATCCAGCTTGATGATGAGCGATTACGAGGTGATTGAAAAGTTCAGAGACTTGAGAGTGAACTCCTTGTTTGGGGGCGCACTGCTCGAAATAGAAACAGCAGAAGTGATTAATGAGCTGATGGAAAAGATTAAAGAGGCACAAGTGCAAAGAGAGTGCCTTGATTATGTGAAGAACCAGGACGGTGTGTCTTGGAACGAGGATGGATTGCTGCTGTTCCAGAAGAGGATTGTTATTCCTCGAGGGCCATTGACCGAAGAGGTTGTGGCAGAGGCTCATAAGGGCCGGTTTACTATCCACCCTGGTGCCACGAAAATGTACCAGGACTTAAAGAGAAATTTTTGGTGGCCGGACATGAAGAAGGACATAGCGGTCTACGTGTCCAAATGCCTTATATGTCAGAAAGTAAAGATTGAGCACCAGAAACCGTCTGGTAAACTTCAACCTCTTGAAATTCCACAGTGGAAGTGGGAGAGTATTTCCATGGACTTCGTGGTGGGATTGCCTAAGACTCAGGCTGGTTGTGACTCTATCTGGGTCATTGTGGACAGATTAACCAAGTCTGCCCATTTTCTTCCAGTGAAGGTGAGCTTCACTATAGAGCAGTTGGCCAAGCTTTATGTCCGCGAGATTGTGAGGCTTCACGGGGTGCCCGAGAGTATCATCAGTGATAGGGACCCGAAGTTCACATCTCGGTTCTGGGAGGCGCTGCAGGAGGCTTTTGGTACGCAGTTGAGATTGAGTACCGCCTATCACCCTCAGACTGACGGACAGACTGAGCGGACCATCCAGACATTGGAGGACATGCTGAGAGCTTGCACGTTGGAGCAGGGTTCTGCATGGGATAGGTACCTTCCGTTGGTAGAATTCTCGTACAACAACAGTTTTCATGCTAGTCTGGGCATGGCACCCTACGAGGCGCTGTATGGTAGAAGGTGTCGGACTCCTACCTGCTGGTCTGAGGTTGGAGATAAAGAGCTATTTGGCTTGGACTTTGTCCAAGATACTACCCAGCAGATCCAGATGATCAGGGAAAAGTTGAAGCAGGCACAGAATCGCCAGAAAAGCTACTATGATGTCAAGCATCGACCACTGGAGTTCAGTGAGAGTGAGCACGTGTTTGTGAAACTTTCACCTGTCACCGGTGTTGGACGGGCACTCGGAGTGAGGAAGTTGAGCCCTCGGTTCATTGGGCCCTACCAGATCCTTGGTAGAGTAGGACCTGTTGCCTATCGACTCGCCTTGCCTCCGAACCTAGCCAACATCCACGACGTGTTTCACGTGTCTCAGCTTCGGAGGTACATAGCAGATCCTTCGCACGTGGTGCAGCCGGATGATGTGGAGGTTCGGGAGAACCTAAAGACTCCCGTCGGACCACTCAAGATCCTCGATCGAGGCGAGAAACAGCTTAGAAGCAAGATCATTCCGATGGTCAAGGTGCAGTGGACTGGGCGTAGTCCCGAGGAGTGCACGTGGGAGCGAGAGGATGAGCTTCTCCGACAGTATCCCGACTTTCAAGACAGGTATGTTTCTGATTTTGAGGACAAAATCCTCAAAAAGGTGGGGTAAATGTAAGAACCTGCACCGCTAATTAAGGTAATTAGTGAATTAATTATGATAATTAGGAAATAATTCCATAATTGACCCTAATAATTATTATGAGGCTTTAATAATTATAATTAGTGAGTAAAAACGCTGAAAGTCGCTTTTCGGAAGAAAAACGCAGATATCGGTTCTGCTACCCGGTATAAATGCGTACCGGAAAAGTATCCCGGAAAATTATAAAGAACGCATGATAATTACTAGAATATTATGTAGGACTTGTAAAACAAGTTTCAAGTCAAAATAACGTAATCTGATGCCAGAACTGATACTGGCTATGGAAAAGCGCGTACCGGAAAGGTGCTCCGAAAAATAAAATAAAAATATGACAAATCTTAGAAAAATGTGTAGGTCTAGATTCCAAAGTTTGGGATCAAGATCTTTTACTTTGCTATTAAGGCTAATACTGCGCGTTAAGTGGCCTTGTGCCTATAAATAGACATACTAAGGCACAAAACCCTAGGCACACTCATTTTATACGTGAAAGGCTGCTGCTGAATGGGTGAGGCACTGTTCCATTGCCTTCCACACCATTCTTGAAGCCAAGTCTTCCCCTTTTTGCTTGGTTCCTCCCCTCTCCTCTTCATAAACACTTGTGACCATCCTTGTGAGAGTGTAAGGAGTGTCCTGGGCTGTGTTTCAGCTGCTGTGTGTGAGGTTGGTGGGCTGAGTTGGTGAGTTTGAGTGGCTTGAACCTTTGGGTTGGCATTGGTGGTGCCAAGGAGCCATCTTGTGGTGCAAGAACCCATCTTGGAGGTGCCATTTTCGTGCTCCTACTTGGTCTGAGTTTGAAGTGTTTTTGGAGAGCTCCAAGAGCACACATTACTCTGTTTCAAGCTTGGGGTAAGTTCCCTCACCTTTGATCTTAAGTTTTGATGCTTAAAGTTGATGTCTTGGACATGTTTAATGAGTAAACAAGAAGGTATAATGTATATGAACCTAAAACAGATTAAAGATGGATCCTTTAACGTGTACATGTGTTAAAAGTTGAATCTTTGGACTGGATATTCACGAAATGCAGAAACTGCATTCTGTCGTGATATATCCGGATATTTGTCGAACAGATATCCGGATATCAGTATCCGGATATGGTATCCGGATATCCATATTCGGATGTGGGAACTGGGTATCCGGATATGGTATATCCGGATATGGCCAGTGTGATATCCGGATATGGCATATCCGGATATGTCCCTTGTGATATCCGGATATCCTGGGTTTTCGCATAACAGTAGTTGTGCTGTGAGAACAGTAAGCTATTGGGGGTTTGTGGACCCTAGATTAAGGAAGTTGAACTTCTGTAATTAATGAACTAAGTCAGAATCATATGAGTAAGGGCTTATGGCTTTGTTGGAAGCCTTAAGACGTAAAACGTAAAGGAAAGGCGTAGTCTTTAAGTTGTATACTTGTGATGCATAAGTATTGATGTATTATTGGTCCATATCAGATTGTGATACTGCTGTTTTTGGACTTGAGTGAGGTTGGACTCTTTGCTTGGATAGCTAGCTTGCAAGGTAAGCTTTCGTGTCCTCGGTTTAGCCATTTTGTGGTTCCACCATGTCCCATGGGGATGTGGTTTATGCATGCTGTGTTACATGCTTTGATGTTTTGGAAATGCTGTTGAGCTATTATATGCAATGTGCTTTTATGATATGCATGTGGTGTCCACCTATACGGTAAGCCTGAGTATGTGGTACATACAAGATGGTGAGGCTGTGGGTGAGGTGCAAGCGGTGTTCCTTGTACTCATGTAGGTATAGACGTATTCCTGCATTTCTCTGGCCAGTAGATTTGATAAACACACATGGCATGATTATCTGCTGCATCGCATAGTTTTGGAACTTATATTGTAAATACTGTTTTTGAACTTATATTACACATGTAAGTGAGCTTGGGGTGGAAGATCCTTGAGGACCCCTTGTCTTACTGAGATTTCTTGTTTAGAGATCTCACCCCACGTTTGGGGACGCTTATTTCAGGATCAGGTAATGTTGAGGGCTCAGGTGGCAGGAGGCCAGAGCTGAGTTGATATTATGATATGCTGACATGCTGGATTTGACTGCTGTTTATGTTTACGCTTATGATTACATTGAGACTGTTGTTGGGCATTGTGTCTTATTTGGTGAGCATGGGGTTTGTCCATGCCACATGGTTTTGTTATTGTCTTTTAATTGAAGTTGTAATTAAAGTATCAGGAATTTGACCCAGGCTATGTGTTGTAGTCCTGCGGCTTTAGATACTCACTTTATATTTATTCATGAGGTATTTCAGTTAGTTGTCTTGCAATTTACATACAGGCAGTATTTTATGAAATTGATTAAGTAATCAAGTTGGCTAAGGTTAATGACGTCATAATTGAATTAAAGAAAAAGTTATTCCGCATTTTAATTAAGCGTGGCTTAATACGATAGTGTGTTAACAATCCGGGTTAACACGGGCTGTTACACATTGACCCTCTTTGACCCCTCTGACCCGGGAGTCACTGAAACCTGGCTGGATTTTGGGGGTCGGAGGGGTCGATATGCATATAGGGTCCAACTTGTGACCCCAACCCTTAGAGGGGAGGGGTCAGAGTTGACCCTGGTCAACCCGGGGGGCAGGGTGGGGTTTTAAAAAACTGACGTATACTGGGTGTGGTCATCAACCGATCCAAAGCAAAAAGTCGATAACCAAAAAATCGAAAATTGAAAAGAAATGCATATTTTAATTGGATTGGATCGATTTTTGGTTTTCTTAGTGAAAACAGATCAAATCCAAATCGATACAATATATTATATATTTATTATTTTATTATTCTGCATATTTATTAAGATTGGTTCTGGTCCACTCCTTTTTCCAATGATGCATAAGAATTTGTAAAGATAGAGATAAGTAATTTAATTTATTCTACTTGTATAGTTTTTTAATTTTATATGATCTTTTTTATTTTTTTAGTGGTTTGTAATTTTGTAATGCTTAATTTTGATACAGCTGGTGATCTGTATGCCTGAAACTTTAGGTTTTTTCAAAAAATAAAAAATTGATCCAATCTAAACTGTATAAAATTGGATCAGATTTGAAAAAAATTCAAACCAAATGTATGATTAAATGATTAAATCGAAAGGATTGGATCAAATTTTTTGCTTCAAAATCGATCCAATTCAAATCGCAAACACCCCTAACATACACATAAGTGTGTGGGGCCAGGTGAGGAGAAGATAAAAATAATAATGGGTCACACACACTTTTATGTATGTGTAAGAGATAAAATTATCTTCAACAATATGAGAAATACTAATCCTAATATATATAATATTATCTCTTATGGCAGGAGAAACGATAAACTAATCTTATTTTCTAGTATAAATTTTGTAATATTTACCCAAATGCTTAATCTATGAGGTGAGATTACATTGATGGTTTTATACTTCTCTAACACGCCCCTCATACGAGAGGCCATTGGGCTTGAAAGGTGTACACTACACAGGCGCACCTACCTATGCTAAGAAACTTCACAAGACTTAATTAATTATTTATTAAATGGGGTGCAGTGAGGATCGAACCGTGACACCAAAGCTCTAATACCATGTAAAGAATCAATTCAACTAAAAAGCTTAAGCTATTAGGTGATGTTACATTGATGATTTATACTTCTCTAACATAATAAATTAAAGTTATTCCAATTTGTTTGATGGCTCCGTTGGTGATGTATCTTGTGGTTATTGCATTGCTGTGTATGAACTACAAAGCCTTCACGGTAAAAGTTAATTATATCCTGTATTTTTTTTTTCAGATGAGTATGTCATTTGCCTTGGACGCAAAAGTCCTGACACAATCCTTTCTAAGGAGAACCGTTTGTTCTTTCTCCGATGTGAAAAGGTGAATTTTCTATGTGCCAATCACCCTCTTCTCTATCTTTGTTTTCTAGGCTGTGAGCCTTCACTCTTTTCCCTCTCCTCTCTAAAAAAAGATTAAGTTTTCTGCCTTTTTGGTAATTCGATCATTCAATTTGTGGTCAATTATTTTGCAAACGCGGCCTTTGGTGATTTGAAGGTTTTAGGTAATTTGTTTGTTTAAATTAAGATCAGTTATTTTTGGTTCAGTTTCCTTCAATCTCTTGCTTTTTTTTTTGGGTTGATGGACCTTGGACCCCAATTAGTTTGGGATAAATATGATGTTAATGTATTTTTTGTTCAGTTTCTCTTTATAATATTTTTGTATTTTTTTCCCTGTTAAATTAAATCATCATCTATTGTGGTTTAGTGACATTAATTACACTATGGTACCAGAATTATATTGATATAAAATATTGGAGATAAACTCCTACAAGATTGTTCTAAGACAAGGAAAAGATGCAAACTAAAGTAATAATCACCAACAGCAGCAGTGATATACAGTAGAAATAACAAAGAAAATTACAAGTAAAAGACCTCCCGAGGTTAAAGCTATAATTTGGCCCGGGTTAAAGCTATAATTTGGCCCGGTCTATCATTTATAATTTGGCCCTATCTATAGCTTAAAATATTTTTGGTAAGAGATTTGGGTAAGTTGTATTAGGTTATGTGTTCAATTTTCACTTATATAAATTTTTTTTTTGTAAAATTAAAAAATATTTAATAAAATTATAATTCTTCTTGATATTTTATGTTTAGGTGCTCTGTATTTAATATAACTTAAACGATGAGAGTTATATTTACAAATTTTTTGCTTACAAGTTATACTATGTACTCCCGAATGCACTCTAGGTTGACCGACACGGGACACGTGACACGATACGACACGACACTCCGACACGTTAATTCTAAAAAATGTTAGATTTCGACACGTTGGGACATGTTTTGATATTAAATAATATTTTTAATTTATATAGTCAATATTGTATTTAATATTCAATAATTTAACAAAAAAAATGAATCTAAACTTATATTATTCATAAATTTTGCAAAGAAACACAAGATATCCCAAATATTTATATTAAATTTAATAAAATGGTAATCGTAATCTAACAAAT